>JAIQCW010000013.1:0-145424 GCA_020283715.1 Cytauxzoon felis
ACAATTTACATTTTTAAAATCAATACCACGTGATAATATTAATTTATCATTATCATTCTCATAATTATCAACTATAATTAATAATGGTAATATACTTCTATTAAATGACTAGATGATATATATAATTATTTATATAATAAAAATACCTCTAGAATAGATTGACGTATCCTTGATGATAATAATTTACTCAATACATTAACATCAATTGATAATTTAATTAACAAACAATAAAGATGATATGCACTAAATAATAATATTAATATTTTATAATCTAATTTATATACCTATTATTATTATTAACAAAAATTACAGTACCAGATGGTATAGAATCTAATTTTAATAATGTATATAATATTAATATTTTAGAATTCTTATTAGATAATATATAATATTCTTTAATTGTACCTATAATGTATAGATATATAATTATATATCATCATTACCTATTTCAGGTGTATATTCTATATCTATAAATATAGGCTTATATAATACTAATTCTGCTAATTTTTCAACATCTTTATCAATAGTAGCAGATAATAATATAGATTGAAATCGTTTATTATTAGATATATTACGTAATGATTCAACTAATTTAATAGTATTATTGCGATAACCAAATTCAAATAATAAATCAGCTTCATCTAACATTAAAAACCTTAAATTATTATATATATCTAAATTTGACACATCTATTGTAGGTTTTGATATAATTATATTACATATATTTGATATATTATCATTTATAGTTATATTTGTACCAACTATTAATAATTTCAATACATTCATCATTTGAATAATCAATTCATTAGTAGGTACTATAATTAATGCCCTTAATTTATCATCATTACATTCATCAATCAATATATTTATCAACGGTATCAATGCAGCTAATGTCTTACCAGAACCTGTTTGTGATTTAATCAATACATCCTTACCAGATAATATTAATGGTATAGACTATAGATATTATATATATAATTAAATAAAAACATACTTTATATTGTACAGGTGTAAATTTCTTATATAAACTTAATAAATTCTCCAATAATATAGAATTTAAATTATTACGTCCATAAATTAATATATCTTCCTCTTCTTCTTTCATTTTTATATATTAAAATTTAAAATATAATTGCGATTCTAATTATTATAAATGATATATGTGGATATATTTATATATAGCTAATCATTATTTTATATAAAATGTCTGATAATAATCAATGTGCAGATGAAAATGATTTAATTATAATTAATAATAATGAAAATAATATATTTGGTAATAATTCTATAAAATTTTTAAAAGAACGTGGTAATACGTTATATCGTCAAGGTTTATATAATGAAGCTATTGATTGTTATACAAAAGCATTAGATAGATTAGATTATTCTAATGATGATATATTAAGAGCTCAATTATTATGTAATCGTGCAGCTTGTTATCAATTATTAAATGATTGGCGATCTTCTTTATCAGATTGTGATGATGCTATATTATTTGATGATTCATATCCAAAGGTATATTTATATTAATAGAATATAATTATAATATTTAGGCATATATACGTCGTAGTATAGCATTTGAGAATTTGAAATTGTATAAGAAATCATTGAGTGATTTAACAAAGGCTATAGAATTAGATCCTGAATTAAGGTATATTAAATATTTTAATAAATAATAATGAAATATAGTAATAAATATGAATCAAAGAAGAATTATTTAAAAAAATTAGGTATTTATAATTTTAATATATAAATTATTTATTAGCTGATATTGAATTTGAACGTGAAAAGACAGAAGCATTTGATTATATTAAAAATGTCGGAAAAAAGGTATTAAATAAATTTGGTTTATCATATGATAATTTCAAAGTACAAAGGAATGAAGAAAGTGGTTCATATAATATTCAATTCCAGCAATAATTATTTAATAAATGTTTACGTTCTAACCATTGTTGTAATATGGATAAATTATCATTCCATCTATATAATAATTTAAAATTTATATATAAAAAAAATTTTTTACCTTATAATTGCTATTTTGCCTATATTAATTTCATTTATTAATATATCTGGTGATATAAATTCATTATTATTATTTTTTAATTCATTAATTTCATTATTTAATTTATCATATTCATTCATTAATAAATCAACCTATATGAATATAATTATAATTTATATCATATAATTATTAATTAATTTATACATTAATATCATTTAATTCTTTATTTATTTCATTGATTAAATATTTTACTTCATTTAATTTTATAATCTCTATTCTATATTTACTATCATTAAACATTAAATTATTATATAAACTCTAATTGTTTTTTTATATTTATTATATCATTTGTTGTATTTATATTTCTTGGTATCCTATATTTAATATAAATTTAATATATAAATATAATTAACCAATAAATACTTTTACTACCTATCCTTTCCATCTTTATTAAATCTTCATCTATTAAATATTTTACAGCATCTATATTATTAAATATTATAATCTATTAAATTATAAACAACTTTTTAGTAATATTGATTTAATATTACATTTTTTTGCTAATAATTCAATTTCATTTATTTGATAAAATGTTGAATTATCCATTAATTTATATAAATTCATTATACGTTCTTCATTTATATTCGATTTCATTTTTATAGAAGTGAAGTACTTATAATGAATTTTTATATAAGATGGAAAAAATTTTATAATCATGCAGCAAATTATTATACTCTGACTAGAATAAAAATATATATTAAACATATAAAATAAAAATATATTATATTTAATTTATACTACATTATTTAATGACAATAAGTCAATAAATTATAATATAATACTACATTTCATTCTTTTATAATCATTTGTATTCTATAAATCTTATCCATTGAAAAATTACTATTATAAGAATGAACCTTTAATAATGTAAATATTACATCATATAATATTGAAATATCATAATATTATAGGAATATTTTCATCCAAAACTTTAAAGTTTAATAATTATATCAACAACATTGCTAAAGTGATAATTCTCAATGTTGATTGAACTACATTCGACAATATACTTGACATTTTTAATAATCTTACGTCATATCAATATCAAAAATTTCTCAAACTATTCTTCAGAGAAAGCTACATATACAATCAATTATTACAGACAACATTCCACCTGAGGTCCAATCCAACTCTTTTCTACTCGGCATGGAGCCTTCTCCACCTGAGGTTACAACCACCTCTTCTTCCACTCGCCGTGGAGGCCTCTTCTAATTATTCATCTCTAAAGAGTATAGCCACTCCCGGAGATCGTGGAAAGGTAGAGGTGTAGATAGAAGTGGAATGAATAATAGTACTAGACCTCAAGTGGAAGTGGAACCTGGAAGCGATCTATGGGAGCTGGAAGGGGAGGTAATTAGAAGAGCTCCATGCAATGGAAAACAAGGTTGTAACCTCAAGTGGAGGTTGACAACATCTCAGTTGTTAGACACATTCATAATGCTATATTAATCCCTTCCGATAGATACATGTTGGATTTGATTAGCAGCTTCATTAGCCTTCTTTGCAGCTTCTAAATCCTTTTTTCTTTTTTCATCATCTGTTTCCTTTTTCTTAGGTTCCTTTGGTTTTTTATTGGATCTAACATATGTTGTTTCTTTGGATGAACTACTACTCCTACTACTGGAAGAGTAGCCAGATGTTGTTGATGACCCATCACTAATATTATCTTTATGTTGCATAGGTTCACCATGATGTAGCTTATACTGCTTTTCTTCAGATGCCCTTGATCTCATAATCAGTTCTTTATATTTTACTTTAAATTCATCCTTTTCTACTGCTATGAATTTAAAATGACGCTTGCTGTAGTATAGTTCCGTAGTACCATGTGAATCCTTTGTAGTTAGTATGAATAAATCTGCTGATGACTTATAATAATATACTTTGACCCTATAACATCCATAAACATTATTCTTCCTTTCCCAAACAGTAACACGCTGAGATAAAACTTTTATTATGACGGAATCTTCATTTGGTTTATATAAACGTATAGTTATTCTATGTTCACTGAAATCACGGGGCATACCAAAGTCGATACTAACAACAAACTTCTTTTTGGATATTTCTTTAGTATAAGCTTCATATTCTTGCAATATATTTTCCCTGTTAAGTGTTTCACCAGTTCTTACAATTGCAAGTAGGTAATCAGTAAAGGTTTCAGATATCTTTCTCCATCCACCCTCGAAAAGGAAATAGTTTATACCCTGAACACCACATAATAACCCTTGTGAATAAAATAATGTTACTATAACAGCTTCCTCATTATCATCAGCATACATAACTTCAGCAAATCGATAATCTTGATCATCTGTTGGCTGATAAATTAATGTATCACCATTAACAAATCTACCAATTTTATGCCCCTTTTTGGGTTCAATTTTATATATTATAGCATTTCCTTTCGAAGTTCTAGTTACATTGATACCTGTAGTATCTTCCTTAAAATGTATATTCAAATCAACAAGTGATTGATTACCACCATTACCAGCGATTGTTGTATAATCACATAATATAATGATTATGAACGGAAGGTAACACATCCTCCATGAGGGGGTTTAAAATTATGTAGCATTGCATAAATTTGTGGATATGTAGCCATATTAGTGATAAACTGCAGTGAAGTTTCAGTTTGATTGGACTACGTTGGTCACAGAGATAAAAGTGATTATTAAAATAACGCAGGACAAATAATACAATTACCTATAGTATATATATAAATATTATTACTAAAACATTTTAGGTTAATTTGTAAATCATAGCAACATTGTACGAGCTTGTTATTATAATTACGCAATTGATTACATACATTACAAAAGATGGGGATACCGACATCAAAATTAGCAGAAATAATTGGTAGTCAAAGCGATTAAAAAATGAAATTTTAACGAATATTGAAACAACAACGACCGTCTTCTTATAGAAGGATCCTCTAATTAATTCAATTTAAAGGGTTATACAACTCTCGGAGATCGTAGCTCATTTTGTCTAATGGGAACGACAGATTCATACTCTAGGTCTTGAAATCACTTTTATACCCGAATTTACAACTACTGTTGCCACTCGCCGTGGCGGCTTCTTCTAATTTGTTATCTCTAAAGAGTATAGCCACTCCCAGAGATCGTGGCGATAAAGCCGATACTGATCAGGGAATCAGAAAATAATAATTATATGATTTTACTATATGTTTGGGAATATCCATTGAAATGTAAACTCATTATATATACTAATTCAATCAATTATATATAGAATATCCATTATAATAATTTATAATTTACCGTACATGCCCTATATTGTAGGGATAAAAAACACTATTTCCACTACTTTTTAACAATCTATTGAAGATTTCTCTATGAATATAATATAAACTAATATATTAATACAATTGAAGGAATATGTATAGTTCTAGGAAGTTATACATGTATTAATATAAATAATTATTATAATATATATACTATATAACTACTAACATGAACTGAAATATAGTAACTATATTATACTTATAATAATGCTCATTGTATATACTTCTATAAATTATTAAAAAACTATACTTCAGTTATAAGTGATTAGATACAACAATTATAGTAATTATTATTCAATTAATTAATATACAAAATTCAATTGGAGATTATATGCTGTATATGAATTATAGTGTATAAATAACATTTTATTACAGTTTTTCTAATGCATTCATTTCATTTATTATAAAAAAAACAATTGACGTAAATATTATAAATATAAATTCATATATAAATTGATTAATAATATTAAATTATAAAGTTAATTATCATTAGTTTTTTGTAATTTTCTTCTTCTTTTTAATTTTTTTTCTAATTTATAAACTCTTATATGTTTTATTATAAACAAACCTATTTCTTGTAATATTAAATCTTTTTGGTGGATTTTTTTCAATTTTTTTAAAATCTAAATCATATTCATATAAAAATATATTTTATACTTACCAATATCCTTAAAATCTTTAATATTTTCAAGCCATTTTGGTATTTCTGATCCTGATGATTTCATTATATTAATTATATGCTTCATTAATTTCAAATCCTTAAGTGTATAAAATGTTATCGCTTTACCACATTTCAAACTTCTACCAGCTCTACCAATGCGATTAATATAAACTTGAGGAGTCAATGGTAAATCAAAATTTACTACACAATTTATACCCTTCAAATCTATACCACGAGATAATATATCCGTAGATAATAATATCCATATCTATCATATTTATCGTCATTATTTAATTAATATAATTATACACATATCCACTCGAGGTCCAATCCAACTCCTTTCACTAACCTTTCGTTGTCCTGCCGTCAGCTCATCCAATTACTTCCCCGTAAACGGTAATGCCACTCCCGGAGATCGTGGCGAAGATGAAGGTAGAGGTGTAGATGAAAGTAGAGTTAAGGATGTAACCTCGAGTGGATTACCCGCAGCTGATCTCAGGGAAGCGGAGGGGGAGATAAATAGAAGAGCTGTCTGCAAGACGACCTCAGGTGGAGGAGGCTGTCTGCAAGACGAAGAGAGTTGGATTGGACTTCGAGTGGAGGTGATTGGATTAAATGAATTAATTTGGACATACTTTACCGATTCTGAAATCTTCTAGTATTTGTAATCGTTCATTGATTGTATGTTTGCTTGTGAATTTTTGTATATGTAAATTATCATTCGACAATTCATTATATAATTCATTAACTCTTTGTATTGTTTGTAGGAATATTAATATTGGTGGTATTAATTTCCCTTCATTTATTAATTGTTTTAATATCATTAATTTACCCTGATCAGTTGTTACACATAATAATTCTTGATCTACATTTCTACATGCTGTATTTTCAAACCCTATAAATTTATAAATAGAATAAATATTATATATAAATTATAATATACCAATAGTAATATGTATAGAATTGGGCATAAATGTAGTTGTTAATGATAATACATTTGATTGTATAATTGAACTAAATATCATTTTCTGTAATTTAATATTTTTTATCTTATCAAGTATCATATCGATATCATTAATATAACCATCATCTAATAATTTATCAACTTCATCTAATACTAAATATTTACAATCATTCAATAAAGCCTAATATATATTTTTTAAATCTTAATATATCACTAAACTAGAACTAACCTCATTCTTCTTCAATAAAAATTGTAATGTCAATGGTGTTGATACAGATAATACACCAACATCCATCCTATTCTTATCCAAATCCTCAATCTTAATACCATCAACACCTATACATATATATTATATATACACACTCGTCTACAACCCGATGTTCCACCTGAAGTCCAATCCAACTCTCTTCGTCTTGCAGACAGCTCTTCCAATTACCTATCTCTAAAGAGTATAGCCACTCCCAGAGATCGTGGCAGAATTATAGTGATTGGACCTAGAGTGGAACCCGTAGCTGATCTCTGGGAAGCGGAGGGGGAAGTAAATAGAAGAGCTGTCTGCAAGACGAAGAGAGTTGGATTGGACTTCAGGTGAGTAGACAACGATTGATTGAATAGACATACCTGTTAGGTAAAGTGCCTCTCTTTTGACATGATGTACTAGTTCTACGGTTGGTACGATAATGATGGCATTGATATTTGTGTTACTCCTCTAAAATATGGATGAATTGATGGCAATGTACATAAATTTACATCTAAATTACATAGTATCGGTATTAGATACGCTAATGTTTTACCGGATCCAGTTGGTGCTATAGCTACTAAATCCTCTCCATTTAAAGCAATTGGTATAACCTAAATGGAATCATATTTAATCTAAATCATAAACATACATGCTTTTGTATGGGTGTTGTAAATTTAATGTTAAAACGTGTGTTAAGAGAGTTGATTATGTCATTGACACATTGGAGATTCTTGAAATCTTTATCAAATAATTCACTCAAATTATTAAATTCATCTAATTGTACATAATTTTTATATTCATCCCCGTTAGAATCCACAACAATAAAATCCTCAGTGAAGGCACCAGTCTTTTTATTAATATTTTTGTTCAAGTATAAATCAAACGATGATTTTATCTTTAAATCTGTACCCCTACATAATTTCTCAAATATATCCATTTAAAAATCTTATGATCTACTCTTTACATCTACTAAAACATTACATCAACACTCCAACACCCGAGAACACATTGAGCGAGTCGTTGTCTATCGAAGGTCTAGGCTACATTACCTTCCACTTGGCGTGGAGCCTTTTACAATTATCTATCTCTAAAGAGTGTAGCCACTCCCGGAGATCGTGGCAAAGGTGTAGGTAGTGATGTAACCTCAAGAGGATATCTGGGAGCAATCTACGAGGATATATGTATGCATGTACAAAAGTGATAATTAATATTACATAAACAATCTTAATGATTTATCGGTACATGTTGTAAGTATAAAACTTGAATTTACACCAAATGATACATCCGTTACATGTCCATTATGACCTTCTAATGTACATAACTCCTCAAAGGTTGACTTGTCCTTGGCACTATACAGTTCTAACTTCGTCGAACCAACACCAATATATTGACCTAAAATTATTATTAATCAATAATCAATTTATATGTCTACACCTAGTCTTCCACTCGTCATTCCACCTGAGGTCCTTTCCTTGTCCTGCAGACGGCCTCTCTATTTACCTCCCCCTCCGCTTCCCTGAGATCGCTTCCAGGTTCCACTCGAGGTCCAATCACTATACTTCTGCCACGATCTCTGGGAGTGGCTCTAGTCTTTAGAGATAGGTAATTGGAAGAAGCCTCCACGGCGAGTGGAAGAGAGGTTGGACATCGGTGGAGAAGCTGACGGCAGGACGACCTCAGGTGGAGGTTCAATGTGTTTTCTGGATGTCATACCTGATTGATCATATGTAACGATTTTTGGTTGTGTATTGCAATTGATGGTTTGGAAGACGTTTGTTTTTCTGAGATCCCATAAGAGTAGGTTGCCATCATCGGTGATTGAAGCGAGATGGTATCCATTTTCACTGAATGAGATACAATTAATGGGAGTGCTATTATTGTTATGATTTAAAGGATCTCTAATATCCATTGTTCTAATATCCCATATATGTATTGATCCATCATTACCAGATCCTGCAGCTATCATACCATCTGGATGGAATTTTACATTATTACAAGATGATGGTACATTTTTATACATTTTTATAACTTTACCAGTATCTAAATCTGCCATAGACCATATACCTTCAGATGAATTCGATAATAAATATTCCCCACTTGGATGTATAGATAATGATAATACGGGAGTTTTGTGATATTTTAGAATATGACTACATTTAAATTCATCATTATAAGATTTCCATATTCTTATAGTTTTATCATCAGATGCTGATACACATATTTTATCATATGGATGTGATACTATGGAATTTATAGATTTTAAATGACCATTAATATTACATACAGTACGACTATTACCCAAATCAAAATATACTATACTACCATCAGCACCACCAGTATAACAAAAACTATCATTTATATCCTGCGATTTTATACTCTTATCCAAACATAAACATAATACACCAGGAACAGTAGATGAATGTAAACGATAATCACCCTTACATACATAACCACTAATCATATCCTTACCAACATATAAAGATAAATCACGCTTCTTACGCTCAGATAATAATGCCTTCGCCAACTCTTGAATACGAGATAACGCATCCTCATCAAGACCTATTATAATATTATATCAAATTAAAGAAATAAATTAAGTATTATACACCACTTTTCTCTTGCAGAGAGCTCTCCACTCGAGGTTAGTCCTACCGTCAGCTTCTTTATTTACTTCCCCCTACGCTTCCCTGAGATCAGCTCCGGGTTCCACTTGAGGTTATAAACCTAATCACGACGAGATAAGGATAAAGTGACAAAATTCATGTTTGAAATTATATCTCAATCAGTATAAATTGGAATGAAGTGAGGTTTAGTAAATTAAATACAATCATCAAGATCCTTTTGAATGAAGTATTGATATTAATAATACATCCAATATTCATTGAGTAATCTTCAGTATTTTCCCCAGAAATTCAGGATTTCCTTCAAATTTTAGAGGTAAAAATGAAGAAGTGGAAGACAGTGATTATTGACCTCAAGTGGAGACCTCGAGTGGATCCCGTAGCTGATCTCAGGGAAGCGGAGGGGGAAGTAAATAGAAGAGGCTCCATGCAATGGAAAGAAAGGACCTCGAGTGTAGAGCTGTCTGCAAGACGAAGACAATGTTGTACTAGAAGGTAGATCATTCACTGCATTAGTTCGAGTCGTTGTATTCCTTTCGAGAAAATTAAAATACATACCGTATTCTATTGAATTGACGTCATAGTTTTGTCTGAACTGTAATAATTGTTGTTGTAATTCTTGTACTTCTTCAAGTGCTTTATCTCTTTGTTTAATAAGCCTAGCAATCACTCTGGTTGCTGCATCATGTTGATATAACGAGTAGCTTAATTGTTTCCTAACCTGAATGGGTAAATTAAATAAAAAAAATGTATAAACGTACTTCATCAACGTGTGATCTTAAGTTAAAAGTTTCTAGAGCTAGGGCATCCCATTCACTTTGTAACATAGATAGTATACCAGGTATGCTTGTAGCTGTACTAGGCCTTGGTTTAACTATTTTATCACCTGTATGAATGGAAAAGTGAATATTAAATTTAAATTAGGGAATTTAGTAGGGATAAATAACCAACTTACATTTTATTGGTATAAGATCGTCAATAGTTAATGGTTGACCAGTGGCTGGACATGTTTGTGTTTCTTGTATATGTTTTTCTATTAAACGTCTTTCATATATATAACCAGTTTTACTTAAACATGGTTCTTCGGGCTGAACGCCGCTTATAGAACAAATAAATGACATTTTAGACCATTAGATGTATATTAGATATATTATAACGGGTTAAATACATATCAAATGGTGAGATTCCTATGTATTTTTAACAATCATTCCCCACAGTTGATCAAAAAAATTATTTATTTATCCTTTAAATTTGTATAATATTATGGTAGAATCTCAAAATTTTTCTTATTTAATTATGATATTTTAAATGAATAATAATTGTCTTGTATAAAACCATATAAATCACTTACACATTGACTGTATTGACGTACTATACATTCCTGTAGGTAAATTTCCTTATTTTCACAAAAATTTTTATAATTATATGGAATTTATTTAATATATTATCGTTTTATACTGTTGGTTCCCTGTCTTGATTTTATAAATGGAATATCGTATCCATTAATTAGTGCACCTACCGAGCATAGAATCCGTTGAGAGAATTATCTATGATTCTATTAATTTCAATAGATAAATGCCATATATTTTTAATAAAAATAAGTTGAGATAAATAAAAATGATGAATTCTGATGGTAAATTTAGTATTTTCAGAAAAAAAAATTATCTTTAGGTAATGAACGCCTAAAAAATGATGACAAAGTCACAGTACCAATTGATGTATACTGTTCGCTGGTTAAATGTGCATTAAATAATACGACTCAAGAGTCAACAAATACAAATAATAATAAAGAAAAATCTAATGATAATGATTTAAATATAAATAAAACTATACAAACTCTATTAAAAATGACAAATAAAATTGAAAATCAAAATTCTAATGATAAAATATCAATACCAGTACCACCAAATTTACTAAAAGGTCAACTTAAAGGTGATCTCAAAAACTCTATAGATCAAGTAAAACAAGATATTCTCAATCAATACTCATTATACTATAATCTTGAAGAATATGATATTCCTACAAGACTTAATATACTATCGCAACATAATACTCCCAATAATAAAGGTATATTTAACACCCAATAGAACCAACTTTTAGAAAGATGTTTTTTGCCAAGTGTTTACCCAAGGTCCAATCGAACTCTCTTTTCCACTCGCCGTTCCACCTGAGGTCGTCTTGCAGACAGCTCTTCTAATTACCTATCTCTAAAGAGTAAAGTCACTCCCAGAGATCGTGGCCGAAGTGTAGTGATTGGACCTCAACTGGAAGTGGACTACCCGCAGCTGATCTCAGGGAAGGGGAGGGGGAAGTAAATAGAAGAGGCCTCCACGGCGAGTGGGAATAGAGGTTAATTAGACTTCGGGTGATATGGACAATGATTATCTCATTGTGTTTGTATATCGATATAATAAATTTATAGTTGAAGTGTCTAATGAAGTTGAGGGTTATAATCCATCGACTGGTATAATTGATATGTTAAATACGTTGAAATCTAAATTTGAATATACATGTGAGAAGATTACATTATTAGAAAACGAATTGGATTCTAAAGTTAATAATCCCGATTTAAGAGAATGGCAATACTCCAGAGCATCAAAGGTATGAATAATTTACAGACGATCCACATGTCTTCCACTCGCTTCCACCAGTCTCACTAGACTGGAGTTGAGTTGGTGAAGGTGGAGTATTATTACCTTTGGGTTATAAATTCACATTATAGGAGTTGCGTGGTCAGCGTGATATGGAGGGTATGGAAGAAATGTCTGAACATATACGTAATTTATATGGTACATTATTACATCAGGTTAAAATGAACCAAATGAAGATAGACGCATTACAAAAGAAGTTATTGGCATATACTGCACATAATCGAATCCTATCACAACGACAACCACATGATAAACGCCTCGCATTTTAATTTTATACTCAATAAACATTCTAATTACCTCTCCCTCCAGCTCCCGGAGATTCGCTACGGGTCCCACCTGATGTTACAACCACTGTTCCACTCGCCGTGGTGGCCTCTTCTATTTACCTATCTCTAAAGAGTATAGCCACTCCCGGAGATCGTGGCGATGTTAGTGATTGGACCTCGAGTGGAAACCCGTAGCTGATCTCAGGGAAGCGGAGGGGAACTAAATAGAAGAGCTGTCTGCAAGACGACCTCAGGTGGAATGCCTAGTGGAAGAAGAGAGTTGGATTGTAGCTCGTGTTGATAAATATAATGAAAATTAGATTGCGTATAAAATTAACTTTTATTAATATAGTGACAGAAATGAATTTTTATTCTTGAAAAATATTACGATTTAAATGATTATATCATATATAACATCTCTTGACATTGATGACGATTCTCAATACCCTCCCTTATCAATGGATACAACGGAACCAACGCATCCTGATGACCAATATACAAATTGTTATATATACGCCAATACACCTCACGAACCTATATCATTATTATTCATCATTATTTTATAAACCCGAGGTCTTCCACTCGTCATTCACCTGAGGTTACATTCCTGCCGTCAGCTCTCCTATTTACTTCCCCCTTCGCTTCCCTGAGATCAGCTGCGGGTAGTCCACCTGAGGTCCAATCACTACCTCTACCTTCTCTACTGCCACGATCTCTGGGAGTGGCATCACTCTTTAGAGATGGGTAAATAAAGAAGCCTCCACGGCGAGTGGAACAGTGGTTGTAACCTCAGGTGGAGAGCTGTCTGCAGGACGAAGAGAGGTTGATTAGACCTCGGGTGATGTGGATTGGATCTCGAGTGGAATCGAGTATATATTCAATATGTATATATGTTTAAATTTACCTTTCTGGCTGGGTGGAATAGTCCTTGTAGTAGGTAGTTGAAGATGATGGCGGGTCCGAGTGAGACTCTGAATCCATCGATGGCATCGAATACGGCTTGTGAGAGGTGAGGTGATGTTTCGAAGATATTTGGCCAGACATAATTGAGTAGGTGTAGTAGTGCATCTTCGCAATTGAGTCCATGTACACCGAGTGCGAGGTGTTTACAGGTCCATGCAGCTGTTTGTCTATGTACTACATCTCTACACATTAGTGCATCTTCTAGTAGTGGTGTGACGGCATATATATAATCTTTGGCCATTTCTCCGATATATTCGAACATGAAGCACATGGCTTTGAGTATACCTGTTTGTACATTTTGATCGGGTACTTTATATTCATTCATCATTGCGGGTAATACAGAATATGGTAGGCATGTTTCTGCTACAATAGCGATAGCGATGGTGGTACAGATTCTTAATTGTCTTTCTTGTACTTTGAGATGATTGAGTAATGTAGAGAGTACATCATGTGGTCCAATAGTTCTGGCGATATATCCAAAAGTATTAACGGTAGCTCTTCTAATACTTTTTTTAGTAGCTTTTAAAAGATCTAATAGATCGAAACAGATTCTATCCCATTCTTTAGGTGATACAAGATCACCACCACGATCAGCTATTCTACCTATTAATTCGATAACATTTTCTTGTACTTTTTCATGTCTATTTTTAAGTATAGGTGTAAGTCTAGGTAATAGATCTTTAATAGGTGGTGTCATTTGTTGCATACCAACAACAGATACAATAGATTTTAATGCACCTAAAATAGAACCTAAGACTTCAGGATATTCTTCACCTAGATATTCATATAAATATAAACCTAAATGTGATAACATTTGTTCTTCACCACATATTTTCATAATAGTAGCAATTTTTGATATTAAATCAGCAGCTTGTTGTCTAGTTCTAGCTGATTGTGTACCTAATCTCCATCTAATAAGACCAGTAATTTGTGGTAGATAAGGTCTAACTCTAATACCTAATGCATGTACTAATGTACCAAATGAATCTAATAATGCACCAGAATCATCAGATGCTTGTTCTTGAAATGCATATAACATACCATCAACTAATAATTCTTCTAATCTTTGATCTAATTCATTTAATTCAATAGATTTATTATCATCTGAAGTAGAACAAGATTGTATTAATACAGCTTCAATAGCTTGTGCAACCATTCTTCTAAATGGTTCAGATGGATCTTTTAAATCATCAACTAAACGATTTAATACTTCATTACAACCAACTTTTGAAGCAATTTCTACAGTAGTTTCAACAAGTATTTCAGAATTTTTTTTATCTAATGAATTACGTACTATCCAAAATTTATTAAAAAATGGTGTTAATATTTCATTTTTTATATAATCAGCTTCAACACCTTCTGTAGATACACATTGTCTAACAACTTTTAATACTATATGTTTCATTTCTTCATCTGGTGTTGAAAATTCATTTATTAATATTAACATAACCTCTCTTGTATAATAATTTGCATAATATGGATCCATTAATGGTATTATCATACCTATAGCTTTTAAAAATGCAGCTAAACCTTTACCTTTATGTTCTGTTATACCTTTCCATAATGGTCTTAATACACAATCAAATGCTTCTATACCATATGGTGCTGATGCTTCTGCTAATGCTGCTAATGCTAATGCTGTTATTGTTCTTACTTTTTGTTGTTCATCTTGTAAACCATGTGATATTATCTCTACTAATTGTCTTAAATGTGGTAATATTGCACAACCCATCAATATTGATATCTGTTGTACTATTTTTATACCTGTATGTCTAGCTTGCCAACTTTTTTTTGATTGACATACAGCTTTTAAAAATAATATCAATGATGGTATACCTACTGCTGATGCAACTACAGCAAATGCTCTTGCTGTTGTATTCCTAACATATTCATCTGGATGATCAATATCTGGTCTCATTGTACCTATCATTGTAGCTAAACCAGCTGCTTTAGATAAATTTGATATAATCTCTCTACCTTCAACACGTGCATAATAATCCTCATCTATTAATAATGGTTCTATTACAACTAATATCTTATGAACATATGGTCTAACTTGATCCTCTAATTTATATAATATCCTATCAATCACTTTAACCATCAAATGCCTCTCTTGATCTTCTAATGTACTCTGCATCATTAATGGTAATATCTGATTAAATAATGGACCTGGACCAAATTCACGAGCTTTAGATGTTAATAAACGTAATGCTTGCCTTCTTAATGGTGGTGTACCATTCTTTACTTTCAATAATAATGCTAATATCCTACGCTCCGTTATCTCATCTGCAGTCAAATCCTCCTCAGTAGCATCATCAAATAATTTACCAAAAAAATGCTGATCCTCAGCCTTAATTTCAACATCCTGTAATAATGATGGAGTACCAGGTATATCATATGGTTTACGACCATCCTCTTGTATTATAAATGATGGAGTAGACATACCAAACATCGAACCCTGTTTACGATATGGTTTATAATCTGCTGGTGGCTGCACTATTTCATAATCTTCAACTGGTAATAACTCATCCAATTCTTCATCAGTCAAATAACGATTCCTATCATCTAAACTAGGTTGTATTCTAAATTTACCAGCAGCTGTTGCTTCACCAAATAATGGAGTCATAGGTGTCATCATACCATATCCTATAAATATAATTTATAATTTTATAAAATTTATACAATAGAATCTATATATATAAAATAAACATACCTGTCATACCATATGGAGTTACACCGGGCGTCTGAGCTTCCATAGCAGGTGTTTTATCCCATCTAGATGTCCTCTTTTTAGTCAAATCAGGTGTTTCACCAAAAGCCGGGGTTTCACCAAATCCAGGAGTACCATCTATCATCGGTGTAGTGCCATTCATATCAGATGATGTTATATCATCCCATTTATCAACATCACTCATCTTAGATGTACGCCTTCTAGACTTTTTACCCTCATTTATTATCTCATTCAATTCATTCGTCATACCATGCTTAGATATATGACGACTAATCTCAACACGTTGACGCTCTATATCCGTCTCCTTCATAATATCAGCATAACTCCTCTCATCCGGAGCAGGAGTAGCATCAGAAAAAGGATCAAAACGCTCCGGAGATAATTTAGCCTTTAAACGCTGCTTGCGATAACCATCCTCCCTACTATAAATACTCTTATCCTTAACAATACGATCATCAATCTCTGGCAATTCACCATCATCAGAAGCATCCTCATCAACTCCTGATGAAATATACAAATTATTATCATTCCTATCACTATCCATAATATATAAATTTAATTAATATACATTCAACAAATATAAATTATAATAAATATACTCATACTTTATGTGGCTCTATCAAACTACCATCAATCTCAATCATAATTACTACATAAATATATCAATATACATATCAAATTATTTTAATTCAATCATAAAATGATACCTTCTTCGATGTCAAGTACTCAAATTTACCCTTATACTGACGCTTACGATGTCTCTCGTTCGGTAGTAAACAATAACGAGGAGGATCATAACCTTCACAAGACAATGGTGGTATACGTACCTAATTAATAAAATTAATAAACATATATCTAGTTTGTATCCAAAAGAATGTATTGAGTGATCCACCTAATGTTGAATCTACCGCAGGTCCACCCCTCTCTTCGTCTTGCAGACAGCTTCTCTATTTACCTTTCTCTAAAGAGTAAAGCCACTCCCGGAGATCGTGGCGGAAGTGTAGTGATGTAACCTCAAGTGGTCCTGGAAGCGATCTATGGGAGCTGGAAGGGGAGCTAAAAGGAAGAGCTGTCTGCAAGACACATCAGGTCGACAGGCAAGACGAGTCGCTTTAATATATATGCAAACATACTTGTCCTTTATCCCATACGAGTGTTCCTTTTTTAATTGCTTTGATATATTTTTTCCTTATACTAAGCCTATTGTAATGCTGTTGTAGTATGGAGACTGAATTATTATGTGTAGCAAAATTTTTACAGAAAATGGTAAAAATGGTATTTCTAAGATTAATAAAATTAATGTTTAACATTTCCTAATGGATTATTTATAAATAATTGCTGTGTCTTTATGATATAATCCTTATAATGCGGAGTGATAAGGAGTGATCAAATAGCCCTTGAAAAGACAATCGAATGCTTAAAATTTAATACTGAAAATTAAATCCACCTTTTAAAGAACTCCTGCGATTAATAATATTACCATTTTTAAATACATGTTATAGGTACTTGTTACCGTGTATCATATATATATATATGTGGCATGTCTCCAATATACTAGAAGGATTATTACGGTAATAAATAAATTTATTATTTAAATAGGTAAAGATGAGTCATTTAATGAATTTACCGATAGTTTTATTAAAGGAAGGTACAGATACATCACAGGGTAGAGCACAAATTATCAGTAACATCAATGCATGTCAAGTCATTGTAGATTGCGTTAAGACTACACTCGGTATATTTAATAAATCAAAATATAATAATTTCATTTATAAATTTAGGCCCTAGAGGTATGGATAAATTAATCCATACTGAAAATGATGTTACCATTACAAACGATGGAGCCACCGTACTCAAACTACTAGATGTAGCACATCCCGCTGCATCCGTACTTGTAGATATTGCTAAATCACAAGATGATGAAGTATGTTTACCTTAAAAACTAGTTTTCCATAGGATATATGACCTACGTTTCCAATACCTCATCTGTTCCCATTAGCCGAGGTACAGTCTTCTTTCGTTCCACTCGCCGTGGTGGCTTCTTCTATTTATCTATCTCTAAAGAGTAGTGCCACTCCCGGAGATCGTGGCGAGGTTGAAGTGTAATGATCTAACCTCAAGTGGAACCCGTAGCTGATCTCAGGGAAGCGGAGGGGGAAATAAATAGAAGAAGCCTCCACGGCGAGTGGGATCGACCTTGGCTGGAATAGTAGTTATAATATTTGATATATATAATTATATTATAGGTTGGTGATGGTACTACTTCGGTTACAGTATTGGCTGGTGAATTATTATCTGAAGCGAAAACATTTATATCTGAGGGTATAAGTCCACAGACAATTATTAAATATTATCGTGAAGCTTGCCATTTAGCATTAGAAACCATTGATGGTATATCCGTCAATCTCTCCAATAAATCAGAACAGTATGTTTATTATCTCATCTTCATTCATCTTAATTGCCCCTCCACTCGAGGTCCAATCCAACTACTTATCCCACTCGCCGTGGAGGCTTTCCTTATTTAGTTGTCCCTCCGCTTCCCTGAGATCAGCTACGGGTTTTCCACTCGAGGTTACATCCATACCTTCTCCACCGCCACGATCTCTGGGAGTGGCATTACCGTTTACGGGGAGGTAATTAGAATAGCTGTCTGCAAGACGAAATGAGGTGGATTGGACCTCGTGTGGAATGTATAGTGTAAGACAATGATGTATTAATGTGTGGATGATATATATTTTTATAGGGAAAAGCGTGAATTATTGTTAAAATGTGCTGAGACGACATTGAATTCAAAATTAGTATCGGGTCATAAGAAATTTTTTGCTAAGATGGTGGTTGATGCGGTTGGATTATTAGATGATGATTTGGATTTGGATATGATTGGTATAAAGAAAGTTACTGGTGGATCATGTACTGATTCTATGCTTATACGTGGTGTTGCATTTTAAAAAAACATTTAGTTATGCTGGTGCTGAACAACAACCAAAAAAATTTAATAATCCTAAAATACTTTTACTTAATCTTGAACTTGAACTTAAAGCTGAAAAAGAAAATGCAGAAATATTAATAGATGATCCAGAGGTATTAATTAATTTAATATATTTATTATTCATTTATTTTATTAGCAATACCAATCAATCGTAGATGCCGAATGGAATATCATCAATGAAAAATTAGAAAAAATTGCCAATCTTAATGTTAATGTAGTCCTATCCAAATTACCAATCGGTGATGTCGCAACACAATACTTCGCCGGTATGTTTACACGAACGATTGTATAGAGATTTCCACCTAAGGTTACAACCACCGTTGGTCTTGCAGACAGCTCTTCTAATTACCTCCCCGTAAACGGTATATCCACTCCCAGAGATCGTGGCAAAAGTAGAGGTACAGAAGATGTAACCTCGAGTGGAACCCGCGGCTGATCTCAGGGAAGCGAAGGGGGAAGTAAATAGAAGAGGCCGTCTGCAAGACCAACGGTTGTTGTAACCTCAGGTGGAGAGCTGTCTGCAATATGACCTACGGTCAATTGAATTGTTGATTGATAATGTAGAATTTATTGTTATTTTTATGACTATTATATATTATTATATAGATCGTAATATATTTTGTGCTGGAAGAGTTGAACAGAGTGATCTTATAAGAACCGCTAAAGCTACCGGTGCCGCTATTCAAACCACCGTCAATGGTGTATCTTCAGATGTATTAGGTACGTAATCACAAAATATAAAATCAATCAACATTTACTATACCATTTTATCCTTAACATCCAAGGTAATCCTACTCTTCATTCCACCTTCTCTTCCACCTGAACTCCAATCCAACTCTCTTGGTCTTGCAGACAGCTCTTTTAATTACCTATCTCTAAAGAGTAAAGCCACTCCCAGAGATCGTGGCAGAGGTGTAATGATTGGACCTCGAGTGGAACCTGGAAGCGATCTACGGGAAGCGGAGGGGGAAGTAAATAGAAGAGCTGTCTGCAAGACGAAGATAGGTGGATTGGACCTCGAGTGGATTGGATTGTGTATTGTAGGGATGGATATATTTTATTGGATATAAATATATTTTTATTTAGGTACATGTGGTGAATTTGAGGAGGTTCAGATAGGTGGTGAGCGTTTTAATATATTTCGTGATTGTGAGATGACAAAGAGTGCTACATTGATATTGAGGGGTGGTGCTCAACAATTTATAGATGAATCTGAGCGTTCATTACATGATGCTATAATGATTGTACGTCGTGCTACGAATACAAATTCAATTGTTGGTGGTGGAGGTGCAATAGAGATGGAATTGAGTAAAATATTGAGAGAGTATAGTTTATCAATAGCTGGTAAACAACAATTGGTTATAAATGCATTTGCTAGAGCACTTGAATGTATACCTAGGAATTTGGCACAAAATTCAGGTTATAATTCTACAGATATATTAAGTAAATTAAGAAGAGAACACGCATTATCTAAAGATGATAAGACGGTTTGGTATGGTGTTAATTGTATTAATGGTGGTATTTGTGATTCATTTGTTGAATGTATATGGGAACCATCCATTGTTAAAAAAAATGCATTATATTCTGCTACTGAAGCTGCATGTCTAGTATTATCAATAGATGAAACCATTAAACATTCCTCAAGTCAAGATCAAAGGTTACAAAATGCACTACCAGGACAATCATAAATACTTCACTTACTAAATCAATCTTATAACATTATATATTACATTGTCCCAAAGAAAGAAGCTTCTACTCCACTCGAAGTCCAATCCAACTCTCCTTCCACACGCCATTCCACCTGAGGTTACAACCTTGTCTTCGTCCTGCCGTCAGCTTCTCTATTTACCTATCTCTAAAGAGTATAGCCACTCCCAGAGATCGTGGCGAAGTTAATGAGATCAGGAAATGTCTACCCGGAAGAACGAAGGACATCAACCCCTAAGAACAGGAATTCTACCCGGAGGAACAAAAAAAGTTTAACCCGAAGATCATGAAGTAATGATTGGACCTCAAGCGGACTACCCGCAGCTGATCTCAGGGAAGCGGAGGGGGAAGTAAAAGGAAGAGGCTTCACGCCTAGTGGAAAAACCTCAGGTGGAGTGCTGTCTGCAAGACCAACGGTTGAGGTAACGTCGTGTGGAATGAGTGGATATATATGGTGTATATAGTAATGGTAGTAGATTATGTGATTATGATTTTCTACGTTTTCGACTATATGCTTCATCTAACTTCTTCAATATTTGATAAAATTCTTCATCTTTTATTTCAATCCAGTTGCCTTCATTTAAAGCTTTAAAATAATGAAATCCATATGTAGAATTACTTGAAATAAATAATTGTACTAAAACTTTATCACCAGATTCATCTAAATAAATTGTAGTATCTATACATTGTTTTGTTAAATCATTACTTTCCCAAATTTTAAATTGACCAGCTACTACTTTTGATATATACATTTCATCCTTTGGTGTAAGTATTATACTTTTTGTACCATATGGATGATGATTATAAATTGCAAACCTTTCTAGATCTTCTTCATCTTCTATATCTAATTTATATTCTTTTTCAACTCTTATATTTAATTTTTTATATTCATCTTCAGTTAACTCATCCCATAGATGTGTTATATATTCTAGACCTACATTATCATCACCACCATATGCAGTAGCACCAGTATGTTGTCTTACCGGCATACCCATATCCAACATTGGTCCTTCACCAACTGAGCTAGCTGTTGGTGTTCTTTCAGGATCATCTACAGGCGCTTCTACATCTCCACCAACAGCTCCTTCATTTACATCTCCCTCCGCTTCCATGGGATCATCTACATGCACTCCACCTGATGTTGAATCCTCCTCCTCCTCCTCCTCCTCCTCTCCACCTCCACGATCTCCGGGAGTGGCTCTACCCTTCAGGGATAGCAAATTGGAAGAGCTGTCTGCAGGACGAGGAGATCTGTAATCAGGACGACCTCTGGTGTTGGACCTCTCTGCATGATGATAAGAGGTGGATGGACCTTCATCATCATATCCGCCTACAGCACCTTTTAATTCTTCATTTTCGGTATCATTGTCTCTTTGTGATACATCAATGATACGATCGATAGATCTTTTGACATAGTATTTTTTATACATGCTGCTACCATGTTTAATATATAATAATAATAGATAATGTTCTTGTCTTATACAGCTTATGATTAATTTTTTACAAATTTCACCATTTATAGAATTCCATATAGTAATAGGTCCATCTACAATTTCAGATAAAAAGAATGATGGTATAATTCTAAATGTATAGATATGATTACCGAATTCTGTAACAATTAGACTTTTAAATGCGATATAATTTGTATCATCTTGTAAATTGAATCTTCTTTCAAATAATAATCGATTCATACCACGTGAATATTGAATATATGTAATTTGTGTCCAGTAGTTATCTTCTTTAGGTCTACTAAAATATATATATCTAGATTCAGCACCATCAATTTCAAAATACATAAACATATCTTTACTAATATGCCTATATAATGATACAGCTAAACATCTTACATTATTATTATTTGCTTCCCATAAAAGTTGTTGTTTATCAGTAACTCTAAGTATTATACAGCCATCTATTGGAATATAACGTAATCTAGTAGAATATTCTGTTGCATACGTTATTACAGTTATATAATCACTAGGAAATGCAACATCTAATACTATACCGATGTAATTACAATCACATTTATTATAGCCAAATATAGCTACAAATATTATAACATTTATTATGATTTTATTGATAAAATTTAACATTTTATATAATGATACAAAGTCTAAAAATTATATTACCATTTAAATGCATGATTATTATTAGACTTAATATCATATATTATATAATGGGGATCTTAAATCTTAGACAAGTCAAATCTTAATAATCTCTGACATTATATGAAATAATTATATATCTATACTATCAACATCAATTATATACATGATTTTTATGAAGATAATGTGATTATATACATCATTATATGTGTCATTTATATGTATTCTATGTGATTAACATTCATTATATGTCATTAATCGATTTATTTAATATATAAATCGATTCATTAGTTGGTGTACCCACACAATGCCAACGGATATATCCATACTCATCTATAAGCAATATCGATACTAATTCACTACGATATTGATGAATACCAATCATAGCATCTATACTCAAACGCCTACAAATTGACATAAACTTATTATCCTCAATCAATGTCGATGCCAATGACAATTTATAACGGTCATGAACCCAACCCAAACCAATACCACAAGGTGAATTCAACATCTGTATTATGATATATACAATGAATAAACACTTGTACAACAAATATTAATAACTATATTCACTTGAGGTCCGTCCTGCCGTCAGCTTCTCTATTTACGTCCCCCTCGGATTCCCGTAGATCATCCTCGGTATAATGTCAGGATTGTGATCATGGGAAGTTTGGATTATGGGGCATTATGAGAATATAGGGTTAATTAACCCCAGTTACCACATAATAGTTAATAAACCCCATAATTTAACAAAAATTGGAGATATAAAATTACCAATAAAAAGACATAGAGTTAAGGTTTATAACCTCAAGTGAAATACCTGGAAGCGATCCACGGGAGCTGGAAGGGGAGGTAAATAGATGAGGCCTCCACGCCTAGTGGAAGATAGGTGGATTGGACCTCGAGTGGAACAGCGAGTGGGAATAATATATGGTATAGAGTACTGATAATAACTTACGAGTATGGTATTGATATTATGTTTGATATTATTTTTCCAACATAGTGCAGAATTGACATTTGAATGTGGTGAATTACCAGTAAATATTATTATAATTTGTTTATTACCAATAATTTTAGTTAATAATGGTTGTGAAGGATGTGTTTTTATAGTTGGATTTAAACTCATACGATGTTTTTTACCATTAATTATTTTATAATTTGATTCATCCTCAGTAAATGATTCAACATAAATATCTGTACCAATCCTCAGTGAATATTTACGAGGTATCACCATTAAAGGATAATTATGAGCAGATGTCATACCCGGTATATACTCCTTATACAAAATCATAGAACCCTCATTTATACGAACCAAACTATAATATATTATATCCATACAAACTAATGTATTGAACACTCCACTCGAGGTCCAATCCAACCCTCTTAGTCCTGCCGTCAGCTCTTCCAATTACCTATCTCTAAAGAGTAGTGCCACTCCCAGAGATCGTGGCGATGTTATCTAGGAAGATCAGAATTTGTCTACCCCTAAGAACGAAGGATGTCAACCCGGAAGAACATGATATTGTTAATGGACCTCAAGTGGAACCCGTAGCTGATCTCAGGGAAGCGGAGGGGGAAGTAAATAGAGGAAGCTGTCTGCAAGACGAAGAGAGGATGGACCTCGGGTGGAGTGGAATAGATGAAGTATTCTTGTTGGTGAAGTTAAACGTACTTATTATTGAAGTAGTTTTTCCATCCGATTGGTGGTATTATTAGGTAATTTTTAAATGTATTGCGATCAATATCGGTATTATAATTGGTAATTGGTAGATTTATTTCATCTTTTACTGGTAATAAAGTTTCAGGTGTAAAACTTAATTTTCCATTATCTACTCTTAATACATCAGTACCAAAATTTCTACATTTTAATGAATTTAATAGATTATTTATCCTTGAAATATAAAATATTTTACCCATTTTAGTATAAATTTATATAATGATGGAATATCAACTCTATAATCCACCTACACTATCTTGCCCTGATATAAGTATTAATAATTAATGGATCAAACTATATTTAAATTTAATAAAGATGGGTTAAATAAATAAATTTTATAATAATTTAAAGATATAATTTAATTGTAATATATTGTTTTAATATCTGAAAAATTATCCAATTTGATACACTTTATACTAATCGAAAATGTCTACGTTGAAGGCTGCTCGTGCGGATAATTTTTATTATCCTCCAAATATGGATGATTCATGGAGTGATCAGAGGCGTCGTATGAGAAAGAAGCAGAAGAAGCCGAGAACATCTGGTATAATTATAGGTGATGATGGTGGTAAGGATATATGGAGAGCTGGTATGACTGGTGTAGTTATAAGATTTGAGATGCCATTTAAGGTAATATGTTTGGGTTGTGGAGCTTATATAGCTAAGGGTGTTAGATTTGATGCTGAAAGAAAGGCTGTAGGTAGATATTATTCTACAAAAATATATGCTTTTAGAATGTCATGTTTGAAATGTCATACTAGGATAGTAATACAAACGGATCCTGAGCATACGGATTATATATGTAAAGAGGGTGTAAGGAAGAAGATTGAGACTAAGGATCCTAATGATCCAGATGTATTAACTGTAGGATATGATAATGATGAGAAGCAAATGAGATCATCTAATGCATTATTTATATTGGAACAACAAGCTGAAGCTAATCTTAAAATTCAATCTTCAATACCCGTAGCTGATCTCAGGGAAGCGGAGGGACAACTAAATAAAGTAGCCACCACGGCTAGTGGCAAGACGACATCAGATGGAACATCAATTAGAAAAGAAGGTATAGAAGATAAGGAGAATATATTATCTATGTATGATGTTAATAAAAAGGAAAATTTTATTACAAATAATTCTGAGATTGTATTAAGATCAGATAATTCGACAATATTAAAGTGTATGTTACCAGAAAAGGAATTAGATGAGGTTATAAATGAAGAGAAACGTTTAACATATTTAAAAGATTTAAGTTTTACACGTAATTCTGATGATTATTTAGCAAATTCAGCATTAAGAAGGAAATTTCGTAAAGAAAAAAAAGAATTACAAGAAAAAGAAATAAAAGATTCAATAAAAATTAATAATTTTAATATTCCATTATTAGAAATTACAGAAGATGATAATGAATTATCTAAAAAAATTACATTTCTATCACAATCATCTAAAATTAAAACACATTTTAAACGACTTGTCAATGCTAATGGTGATATCTTCTCAAATTCATCTATTAAAACTGATAAAATCAAACATAATACAAACAATATCAAAGAAAAACATAAAAAATTACAATTCATCAAATTTATCGAATCCAGAGCCAAAAGATAATATCATTAAAACGAAAATTAACTACACACGAAGTCCAATTACCATCGTTCGTCGTCCTGCCGTCAGCTTCTCTATTTACATATCTCTAAAGAGTATAGCCACTCCCAGAGATCGTGGCAGTATATACCCGGAAGAACAGGAATTCTTCCCCTAAGAACAAAGAGTGTTAACCCCTAAGAACAGGAAATGTCTACCCATAAGAACGTAGATATTCAACCCCTAAGAACAGGAAAAATCTACCCGGAGTAACAAAAGATATTAACCCGGAAGAACAGGCCTCGGATATAGTAGATGTAACTTCGAGTGGAACTGGACTACCTGTAAGCGATCTACGGGAGCTGGAAGGGGAAGTAAATAGAGAAGGCCACCACGCCTAGTGGAAAGACCTCAGGTGGAATGGCAAGTGGAATAAATAGTATGATTGAACCTTGGTTAGAATATGTATCTAGTCTGATGGAAGTGAAGGGTCAGGTGAACACATGATATCCTGATTGTGTGGAATATAGTTATGTTATAGATATTATATTTTTTATTTTAATATATCGCATAATTTTAATTTGTTATATTTTATATTATAAATAAATTTATACATTTATATGAGTTAGTTAATTTGTCTAAATATATTATACTTTACTGATGTTTACATTAGATGACTATACTTTTGATATTTTATGTGTAATGATAGGATTCTATGTAAATTATATTATTGTATATATAAATATGATTTAATGTTTTTTAAAATATACCTTTTACTTTTAGATATTAAAATTTGATATGACTAAATGTGTAAATAATGAAAGATCAAATATTTTACAGAGACAAGCTAGTAGAATTAATTTAAAATCTAATGAAATATGTTGTTTAAATATAAATTTATTATCGCAATTACCATTTAAGAAGTTATATATTAATAATGAAGATATTATACTTCCATTAATTTTTTTTAAAAGTAGAAATTTAATTGAGATATTACGTTGTGATACAGGTGAAACTATAGCTATAATTGATGATTGTGATGATGTAAATCATATAAAATGGTTGATTCCATCATCATTATTATTTTATAGTGGATATAGTAATTTACATCAGAAATTTGATATTATTTTATCATATAAGGATGAAATTAGATTATTATCTAGTAGAAGTAATTATTCTAATGATTTGATTGATATAAATGATAATGAAATATATTTAGATATTGATGATGATAATAATAATGGTGATTACACATCATCTAATTTATTAATTAAATCAATACCACTTGAAAAAGATTTAATTGGTATTACAACTTCATATATTAAAGATGAAATTTCAGGAAATGTATCATTAGCATTATTAATTATATATATAGATGGTACAATAACAAGATGGTTCCCTTATGAAGATTTATATAAAACTATAGATAGTATTAAACCATTAAATAAAAATATTTTAATAATTAGTGATGATAATATATTATTAAATATATCAAATTATTTATATTATAAAAAATTAAATGATATAAATTATAATGATATGTTATATATTGGAAATTTAATAGCTATTGGATATATTGATGGTGATATTATAATTATTGATATTAATAAAATGATTGTATTAAATATAATTAATTTACCTAATTTAATTATCAATTCATTATCTATAAATTTATTTTATAATAATTCTATAGTATTATTTATTAATAATCTTATTTTTAATATAAATAATAATGAATTAATATCAAATTTAAATATAAATGATTTAAAAAATATAAAATTATTATATCCATCTAAAGATATTTTATTAATTTCTACTAGTAATAATAAATTAATCTCAATTAATTTCAAATTTAATATAATTAAATCATATTTAGGCATTCCATATGGTAATTTATATTATTTCCATCTAAATAATTCTAATAATATACAATTTTATTGTATCTCTATAGATTATAATGGTAATCTTTTATGCTTTAATCTCTTTTATAATAAAATTTTATATAATAAAAATATAATCACAGGATATATTAATACATTCTCATCATCACATCTACATCCAACATGCATCATCACCGGATCTAATAATGGATTATTAAACATCTTCGATATTAATCTTGTAAACACCATCCACAATCACAATCAATCATCATATTCTCTTGCAGCTCCACCTGAGGTCCAATCCAACTCTGTTCCACTCGGCGTGGAGCCTTCTTCCAATTTGTTATCTCTAAAGAGTAGAGTCACTCCCGGAGATCGTGGCGATTTATACCCGGAAGAACAAAGAATGTCAACCCCTAAGAACAAAGAATGTCAACCCCTAAGAACAGGAAATCTACCCGGAAGAACAAAAAACGTCAACCCGGAAGAACAGGAATGTAATGTTGATGGACCTCAAGTGGAGACCTCAAGTGGATTACCCGCAGCTGATCTCAGGGAAGCGAAGGGGGAAATAATTAAAAGAGCTGACGGCAGGACGACCTCAGGTGGAACGGCTAGTGGAAGAGGTGAAGGTAGTGATTGGACCTCAAGTGGAGAGCTGACGGCAGGAAGTAGAGTAGGTGATGAAGAAGGTATTGATTGTACTTCGAGTGGAAATAATGTGAAAGGTATGACTTTACAAGGAGGATTTGAGAATTCTGACATTTCAGTATATACATCCGATTATAAGATAAATTTGGATATATCATCATTTTCTTCATTTACATCATTGATATCTGGTAATTTTATATTGACACGTCGTTATAAACATATGATCCATTCATCTATTATTAAAATGTTACATCATCCTAGGATTCCATGTATAGTTGCTATTGGTTGTAGTGATGGTAGTATTTATTTCTTATTTATAGAAGCTGAAAATCCAACTTTATATCATTTGATATTTATAACTAAATTAAATAAAGGTCTTAAGGATTTACAATGGTTATTAACTGATTATAATATACTTGAAGAAATCGATTTCAAAAAAATCAAAAACTCCTTCATACAAAGAGTATGGAAAAGCGTTTATAGCGCCAAATATACCTCAACACTAATCTTCTATAACGATAAAGAATCCAAATATACACATTTAGAAAAAAATATCAATATCCACAACCTAAATCCAAAAAACTTATCTTCATACTCCAATAAATATTCTAACTTAAGTCCTCCACCTGAGGTTACCTCTACCAAAGGTCAATCAACCTCTCTTCCTCTTGCAGAGAGCCCTCCACTCGAGGTCCAATCCAACTATGTTCCACTCGGCGTGGAGCCCTCTTCCATTTACCTCCCCGTAAACGGTAAAGCCACTCCCGGAGATCGTGGCGGTAATAAGGATGTAACATCAAGTGGACTACCCGCAGCTGATCTCTGGGAAGCGGAGGGGGAACTAAATAGAAGAGCTGACGGCAGGAATGGACCTCTAGTGGAGACTTCTAGTGTAACACCTGCAGGTGATATCAGTGAACTGGGTGAGCGGTTTAATAATGAGGGTAACATGACGGTTGAAGAGATCGCTAATAGTGGTTTGATATTGTTGAATATATTGATAATGAAATGGTATATTAATGATGAGATAACATTTTTTACTCAGGTTAGGGAATGTTTATGTATATGTTATTTTGATTATTTGAATTTGTATTTTTTTGTATACTTACCTACTGTTAATGACAACAATTCTAAAATTTCATTCGATTTAATATCGCCTGTATTAAAAATCCCAATTAATGGTACACCTACATCAATTGCAATATCACAAAAACAATATAATCAAATATACAGGCATCAAATTACATACCATACAAAATTATACAATGTACATATTACACATACTCCATCTACGATTACTGATAACGTGGGTCGTCCTCCACCTTGTCTTCCACTCGGCGTGGAGCCTTCTTCCAATTTGTTATCTCTAAAGAGTAGAGTCACTCCCGGAGATCGTGGCGATTTATACCCGGAAGAACAAAGAATGTCAACCCCTAAGAACAAAGAATGTCAACCCCTAAGAACAGGAAATCTACCCGGAAGAACAAAAAACGTCAACCCGGAAGAACAGGAATGTAATGTTGATGGACCTCAAGTGGAGACCTCAAGTGGATTACCCGCAGCTGATCTCAGGGAAGCGAAGGGGGAAATAAATAGAGAAGCTGACGGCAGGATGGACCTCAGGTTGAACGCCGAGTGGAAGACATCAGGTGGAGAAGTCACTACAGCTACTGTAAAAGACGATATATATTTACATTTTAATGATAATGAAAAATTATTGATCGATCATGTGGAATTATTTCATTATATCCCCCACTGTATAAATGCATTACAGGAGTTTATAGTAATTGGTACGAATAGTGGTTGGATTTATATAACTAGTTTATTAGATTTGTATTTACAGTCATTAGAATGTAATATTGTAACATTGAAATTACCTAAATTTAAAATAGGTAATGATATTAAATTAGTTAAATGGTCTATTTTATGGCGTAACTATGAATTAAATGTCAGATATTTATTTGGTGATGAATGTGTATGTACTGATGATTGTACTTTTATCATTGGTGTTGGAACTGATGAAGGTATAGGAATTTATAAATTGAATGGACATACAAACAATCAAAGCTTAAGTTTACTATTTGTTAAATTCTTTAAGTGTAAGTGGACATTTTTCGATTTTATAGAACAAACACTACCAAACCATACTAAATTACTCATTGGTATGTTGAATTAATCTTAATATTCGTAACTCTTATTCAGCTAAAGATGGGGAACTTTATTATTTTAACATCACATTAGATCATCCATAAAAGATCAATCATTCCAATTACATCAATATTCAGCTCTCCACCTGAGGTTACCTATACTGTAGGTCCAACATCTATTTCCACTAGGCGTGGAGCCTTCTTCCAATTACCTATCTCTAAAGAGTAAAGCCACTCCCAGAGATCGTGGCGGAGAGAATGTAGTGATTGGACCTCAAGTGGAACCCGCAGCTGATCTACGGGAAGCGGAGGGGGAAGTGAATAGAGAAGGCCTCCACGGCGAGTGGAAGAGTAGATGATAGTGATTGGACCTCAGGTGGAAAGCTGTCTGCAAGACGAAGAGAGGTGGGAAACAATGTAGATGGATTGGACTTGAACTGGAGACCTGTCTAATGATAATGAAATAAAGCTCGGTAAAAATGTTAACCCATAAGAAAAGAAAGCATATACAGATGAACGAGAGTTATCAACCCGGAATAACAGACGCTATGCACCCGTATCTGAACCCCGTAAAGCAGAAAACGAATAATAGAGGAGGCCCCACGGTTTGTGGCCAAGTATGCACATTAGGTGGAAAAGACATTCATATAACCTCTGCTTGATTGGCGTGTAACCATTTTATTGCAGAGAACATTTTTAATTGACTAGAACTCTCTAAGATGCCTTGGGAGTTACATATGTTATTACCCCATTATTGGTATCGAGGTTCTAGGATTTGAGATACTTGAAGTTGCTTAACATGAAGGAGATATTATTATAATTTAGATATAAATGCCTAAATCATTACAATATTATCGTATATATACATGTTATACAATTGTGTGATCGACTATTACATTATATTTTTTACTCTCTAATTTTTACTTCCGCTATTGGATGCGTCATAAAACTTTGATAGTTATTATTATATTCTAGTGTACTATATGTTCATAACTATATATTAAATACTAGTAGTTCAATATCCTTAGTTAAAAATGTATTTTGTTCCACTCATATTAATCTTATCCTGTAACTGTGCTTCTATCGCATCAAGCAATAATGGAAGTTCTGATGGCAAAGTAGACCTGGATATTTATGCTAGGAATACTACAGATAAAGTTAAAGTTGATATTAAAGAGGATGGTAACATGATAATATATAAGATTGAACCAAAGAATGGATATAAAATTGGTAGATTTGTCGATGGTGATAAAGTAATTTATGAATTAACTCAGCAAGATACCTACAAGCATCTGGATGTTAAATGCCTTAAATCTACAGATGAGCCAATGTTGGTATCCTTGTGCTATTCACAAGGCATTTGTCGTTCAGAATTACATTATTATTTTCAACACCCTGATGGTTGGAGTGTGATAGATAAAGGTTTTGCTGATTTCCTTGTAGAAAAGATGAAAGCTTGTAAATTAATTAAAAAGGATACTATATTTCATGAGTATAATCAACACATTGGAGAATTGGATAAACAGAGGGTTGAAGTTGATTTAACGAAGGAGGAAGTTCCATCCGGTATTACAAGGAAAGATTGTAAAGAAGGTGATACAGATTCATGTTTATATACTGTTGATGAAAAGACTGTCATCTCTAAAGTTGTAAATGGAAGTGTTGATGTATGGGAACGGGGTGATGATTTATATGGATGTTATAAGATGAAAGTATATCACCTACCTCAAGGTGATAAGTTGCTTATATTAGCAGTAAAGGGTCCTGCAGGTATGAGATTGACCTTTTGTGGAAAGACATCCGATGGTAATTATGGTAAAATTAAAAAAGAAGAATTTGATAATAAAGCTAAAGACATACAAACGAATCCAATAAATGTAGATTTTAAAGAATGTGTTTACTCAAGTTATTGAAGGTATAAATTTAGATACCGACGTCAATATATTCAAAAGTTTATACATTTAAATATGTTATTTCTTTTATCAAGTTTTATTTTTATTGATTTTATTTCAATGATGAATATTTTATTTGTTGGAAACATCAACAAAATTTTAAAAGTTTTGAAGGTTCAATTTATTTATAATGTCTAGTGACAAAAATGAGTGTATATAAATTTAAAATGGAATTGACTTGAAAATTTTAAGAATTCCAAATAATTACAATTCAATTTAATTTAGTAGAGGTTATACACATATCCTCATGTTGTAAATTAAAAGTTTGTAAAATGGGTAAATTTCCCATGTATTTTAAATTTGTATCATACTGTAGTATAGATGCCTTATCAAGGCTACTATAATTTTAATAACAAAAACCATGTACTTCATTTTTTAATCTAATGGAGTATCAATATACATGCATACATATACTTACATATTCATCTATACACAAGTTACTAAGATTTGTACACTCCAGTCGAAGTTACCTCTACCAAAGGTCCATTCTTACTCTCTTCGTCTTGCAGACAGCTCTCCACCTGAGGTCTTTCCACTAGGCGTGGTGCCTCTTCTATTTACCTACCCTTCCAGCTCCCGTAGATCGCTTACAGGTTCCACTTGAGGTGTATTTACTATATCACGTTCTTCAGAGTAGAACTATTTTTGTTCTTCGGGGTTGACATCTTTTGTTCTTCCGAGTAGATATTTTTTTCGTTCCTCCGGGTAGACATCCTGTTCTTAGGGGTTAACATTATACCGAGGATGATCTATGGGAATCCGAGGGGAGGTAAATAGAAGAGCTCTCTGCAAGAGTATGCGAGGATGTAACATCAAGTGGAGAGCCACAACGGCTAGTATAAATAAGGATTGAATTCGATTATTTATGGATTTAAATTAAATAAATTAATTAAATGAAATTTATTATTCGTATGGATCATCAATTTGTGATTCGTCTTCGTTTGTTTGTTTTTTCTTTTCTTGTTCCTTCTCTACCATCATACCTTCGGTTGTTAATAATAAACCAGCAACTGAAGTAGAATGTTCAACAGCTGCCATTACAACTTTAGTAGGATCTATAACACCTTGTTGTATCATATCACCATAACAATTCGTTTTTGCATTCCAACCATAACCAAATGGTTTACCAGATTCAACTATCCTACTTACAACCTTGTCACCATCAGCACCTATACATATTTATATACACACAAGTGATAATAATAACCGAATGTTGTCACTCCACCTGAGGTCGTCTTGCAGACGGCTCTTATATTTACCTCCCCCTCCGCTTCCCTGAGATCAGCTGCGGGCATTCCACTTGAGGTTACATTATTACCTTCACATTCTTCCGGGTTAACACTTTCTGTTCTTCCTCATTAACTTTGCCACGATCTCCGGGAATGGCTATACTCTTTAGAGATAGGTAATTGGAAGAGGCTCCATGCAATGGCAACGGTCGTTATAACCTAGGCGGAAGAAGAGTTGGATTGGACCTCAGGTGGAGTGTAGAGCACGTAGAATATTTGATTAAGATATGTATTGAAACATACCGGCGTTATCAGCGATTTGTTTGGTGATGATATTCATTGCATCAAGTACGATTTTTGCTCCGGCTTTTTGTAATTCTATTTCGGATTCGACTTCATCTTGACGATCATATGTATGCTGAGATTCTGGTGCATTAAGTTCATTATTAACGGATTCTTCTATACTATCCATAACTTTTTTAACAAAATCTTCTCTTTGCATTGCTAAATATGTAACACCACCACCTGGTACATAACCAGTTTCCATGGCTGCTCTAACTGCATTTATTGCGTCTTCATATCTTAAACGCTTCTCTTTCAATTCTGTTTCTGTGGCTGCACCTATTCTTATCCTAGCTATACCACCACTCAACGCAGCTATACGTTCGGTCAATTTTTGTTTATCAAACTGCGATGTACTATTCTCACATTCACGTTTCAAACTGTCAATCCTATAGAAAAAAATATAAAATCCCGTCATATTGTAGATAATTTCAATATTTTAATTACAATATATCATTAACATACCTTGACCTGATAGAGTGAAGGAATTGTGGCAACGTGATAATAGATGTACGTTCTTTTTTAATAACTACATTTCTTGCTGTACCCAACATGTCTACTGTCACATCATTAAATGATATTCCAACATCTGTTGATATAAATGTGCTACCAGTAGCAGTTGCTATATCCTGCAAGTAATCCTTACGACGTTCACCAAATGATGGAGCTTTAACAGCAACCTATAAAAAAAATATAAAAATCAAAAAACGAGTAAGATCGTGACTCTCCACGAGGTCCGATCACTATTTCTCCACCTCTATTCGTCCTGCCGTCAGCTCTTCCAATTACCTATCTCTAAAGAGTATAGCCACTCCCGGAGATCGTGGCGGAAGTGAGGATTGGACCTCAAGTGGATCCCGCAGCTGATCTCAGGGAAGCGGAGGGAGAAGCAATTACAAGAGCTGACGGCAGGACGACCTCGAGTGGAGTAGCTGTCTGCAAGAGGAACAGAGGTGTAGGATGTAACCTCAGGTGGAGTGGTCACATTTCGGTTATGAATTTTTTTGTTTCGTTCAACATACAACTTTTAGCATTCCTCTCATTTTATTAATAATTAATGTTTGCATTGCTTCCGGACCGAAATCTTCGGCAATGATGACAAGTGGTGTTTTTGTTTTTGCTGCGTGTTCGAGTATTGGGAGGATGGATTGGGGATTTTCAATTTTAGAATCTGAGACTAAAATTTGAGGTGATTGCCATTCAATTGTATCTTTTTCTTCTCCCAATAAAAAGTAAGGGTTGGCGAATCCACGATCAAATGTGTATCCTTCGGTGAAGTCAAGTTCATCTTCTAGTGCAGGATTATCTTCTAATACTGTAGCTGCATTACCACCCAATTTATCAAATGCTTTGGCTATGACTTCACCCATAACTGTGTTACCACTTGTAGCTACAGTAGCAATATTTAAGAGGTCATTATAACCTGATACAGGTTTGGATAGTGATTTCATTTCTTCTATTATTAATTTCGATGCTTTTTGTATACCTTTTTGTAAAGGTATAGAATTATGACCTTTATTTACATATTCCACACCTTTTTTAGCAATTTCAGCCGCTAAAACAGCTGTTGATGTTGTACCATCACCAGCACGATCATCTGATGTGGTAGCAATTTCTTGTATCAATTTAGCACCAGCATTCATCTTCTTATCAGCTAATTCTATGTTTCTGGCAATAGTTACACCATCATTAACAATAATTGGTGTACCATATTCCTTCTCTAATAAAATATTACGACCACGTGGACCTAAAGTTACACGTACAGTATCAGCAACTTTAGTTATCCCAGCTAATAAACTATTCCTACATTCATCAGACAGTATTATATCCTTTGGCTTCGCAGATGTACGGGTATCATATCTATGAGATACATTTTTTGGTAATATAAAACCATACGCATTATTTGTACGGGATTTAAATATACTATTCAATTCACGAGCACTACCATATAATAGTTTACTCCTAGATATACATTTACCATTCAAATATGTACCACTTCTAATGATACCCAATCCCTGCGATACAGGTAATAGAAAAAATACCACAAAATACCACATTTATAAAAATAACAACAATATTAAATCCACTTCATTATATTAATTATCATATTCTGATCATATAAAGAATATAACCTTCCAATAATTGTCCTTCCATAAATCATGGATTCCATGCCCCATGACATTGTCTAAAGTCATTGATATTCCAAGATACATCTTAATTCCATGAAGTATGTTCATAAAATTTACATAAAATATAAGATCATGGCATTTGTCATCTAAATAGACCTTTATTTCTACTTGATACCGCAGTAGATCATACATGTTAGACAAAGAATTCAGAAATAGAAATACCCCGGTTTAATATCAATTTCTAGCATACTTTTGTATATCATTTAATTAATTATATATAATTTGCCATAATATTTCATGAGCGCCGAAATGTGTTGAATATTCACGCCTACAAATAAAGCAAGGCAAATTGACATTTGTTTTGTAGGCTTTATCACTAACCAGGTCTAGGTAATCCTTTCCTTGTCTTGCAGACAGCTCTCCACCTGAGGTCGTCCTGCCGTCAGCTTCCTTATTTACATATCTCTAAAGAGTAGAGCCACTCCCAGAGATCGCGGCAATGAGAGGTTAGTAATTGGACCTCAGGTGGAGATCTCAGGTGGACTACCCGCAGCTGATCTCAGGGAAGCGGAGGGGGAGGTAAATAGAGGAAGCTGACGGCAGGACCAATAGTGGAACGGCTAGTGGAAGAAGAGGTGGATTGGACCTCAGGTGAGTAGTCTCCACGGCGACTTGATGACTTAAGTTGTGGATTGTCTTTAGCACATCTTAATTACTTCTATTCATATAATCACAAACCATTTTAAGCATTTATATACTGGCTATCTATAACTGTGTTTATAACCGTTGTTTATGTACCCGTCTACTATATAATCGAGTATGTATATGGGATATGTATATATATTAATTGAGTTTATAATTTATATTTATCGCATTTGTAAATGTACAAATTATATATAAATGATTTTAATAATTTTTTAATGTATGGTTTTAATATAAAAATTTCATGTATAAGATTTAATTATGGATATTTATCAAATATTTATAGATATATTGCTCTAAGTTCTATACCAATTACTTATGATAAATTTAAATATAAACTGATTAGGTATAATGATAAGGATATTATATGTAAAAGATCTAGATCAACTGATGTATATAGACACTGTTATATATATTCAATATCTTATGGCATAAATGACTATTTTGGTCTTCAATATGGATTTAACAAGTATAATTTCAGTACTGAATCTAATAATAATGATAAATGCTCTGATGATATGATTATAGAACTCTTATTACAGCCAAATGGATCTTTAACAAAATCACTAACCATTCATGATAAGTTGTCATTATTATGTTCAATTTTAAATAATGAATCATCTTATTCATTAATAAATACATTCGGAACAGCTAATATCCTATTAGATTTGTGGAAAGTAAAAGGTACCTTTCAAATCATTATTAATTATAACCATATTAGAATACTTTAATCGTCAACAACATGATATCTATCAACAAATCTGTAATGAAATCTCAAAACGATACTGGAACAATACACATATTAAAGACTATAATCATAGGTAAATTACATATTTACAAATTCCTGCAGACAGCTCTCCACCTGAGGTTAGTCCTGCCGTCAGCTCTTCCAATTACCTCCCCGTAAACGGTAAAGCCACTCCCAGAGATCGTGGAGATAAACCCGTAGCTGATCTCAGGGAAGCGGAGGGGGAAGTAATTAAAAGAGCTGACGGCAGGACCTACTGTGGAACAGTGAGTGGAATTATTAGTTGGCTTGGACATGTAATGTAATAATAATTTATATATCTAAATTTAATTACCATATTTTCCTTACTTTATATTTCTATTTAGTTTATATGAGAAGCAATTTAATTGGGAATTGAAGATTCTGCATAATCATTATTTGAGTCCTACGTTGGATCAGTATAAGACAAAACAAAAATTGATTCATAAGTCAGTGAAGATAATTCTATTATATTTTATTAAACATTTTTACAGTTTGAAACCATTATTAGAGAGTACTACAAAGGGTACTTTGCATACGTTTGGTTCATGTGAAAATGGTTTATGGTATATTGAATTATTTTATGTATAAATTTATTATAATAGGGTACAAGGATCAGATATTGATATGTGCCTTGTAATTCCAAACTGTAATAGTAAAAGGTCATGCGTATCTAAACTTAATATGGTAGGTTTAATATTTATTTTATTTTTATGGATTTGGAAAAATTTATTCACAACCTCAATTCTATGGACAATAGATCAAGTACAGCAAATGCAACTGGAAACTGGTGGAAATGATACTCTAGGTACTGCAGATGGTAATAATGCTGAAAATGTTACAATACAAATTGATAAGATGGGTGATTATACTTCTGGAACTAGTGGTGATGAAAATGTTAAAGTCTTTTTGACCAAGGATACACGTGAGAAAGGTTATACACGTTACATACATAAAGTACAGGGTGCTGCTGGTAAATACAAAAAGATGAGTAACACCGGCCTTACATTTAAAAATGGTGAGAATACGCTTAATGGTATAAGTGTTACTGGAAATGTCGAAGCTGTTTATGTCTTTTATTTCGGAGCTATGGACATTCCAATAATAATTTGTGCTAAAACAGATGGTGGTACTAACCCATACAAATACTTTAGGAAAAATTATCCTTTTTTAAAGTGGGGAGATGGTTGGGAAGATATTACCAACACTACTACTACAGCTGCAGCTGGTCAAATTAGGAACAATCAACCTCCTGATAGTAGTAATGCTGAACTTATAACTGAACTGGGTAAATTAACAGAAGGATTGATTGGAATGTGTATTTGTATAATGATTTCTATAATCTTTGGATCTGTTGTGATTGTCCCCAAAATTATGAAAAAAATTTCCACATGATTTCTTATTAAAATTGTAAAGCTGTCATATGCTTTTATCAGCAAATAAAACATCAGTCGACCAATTATTGACTAGTGGTGGCACACCTCATACTGCTGCCAGTGGTGCTGATCAAGCTGAAACTACAGCTAATCAAAAGGCTCTTGATGACAGGAAGAAGATTGATTTAGATACCTCAGGAGAAATTGCGAAATATCTTAATCATAACTATAATGGTGTATTATGGATATTAAGAGAGGGGCGTAAGGTAATATGGGAAGATAATACAGTACATTCAAACATACGTGGCCATACAAGTAGTTGTTATTTGGAATTCGTACTTGAATCATTTATCAAAATTACTAAACTAGAGAAGTTAACATTCAGTTGAAAACTACCGAAACTGCTACTGCTCTTACTAAAGCTCAAATTGATGCCTTAGAATGGGATGATGATCCCAGCCAGCATAGATTTAATAAAGTTGCTGATATAGTTAGATCGATTTTTGTGGCATAACGTCTATAATTGATTTTGGCGAGAGGATAAATGAATAAATATGGATATGAATGTCAACCCGGAAGAACAGACATCTATTCCACTCGATGTCCAATCCATCTCTAGTCCCACTCGCCGTTCCACCCGAGGTATATCCTGCCGTCAGCTCTTCCAATTACCTATCTCTAAAGAGTGAAGCCACTCCCGGAGATTGTGGCGATGGTGGAGCTACAGAGGATGTAACCTCAAGTGAACTACCCGTAGCTGATCTCAGGGAAGCGGAGGGGGAACTAAATAGAAGAACTGACGGCAGGATGGACCTAAGTGAGAGCTGTCTGCAAGACGAAAGAACAGATGGTGGAAGACCTTCGATTGATGTAACTCGTCTGAAGTGGGATATAATTGACAGTTGTTATTATTCGGTGGATTTGAATCATATTATTTTATTATTTACATATATATTTCATATATACAGGTTGAGTCATCATTGATGAATAGTGATTATATATCAAAGGTATCTATAATATCGGCACGTGTACCTATAGCAAAGGTAAGATTATATCAAAAAAAATACCATCTATAAATAAATTTTATTATACAGTTATATAATAGTAATGGAGATAATTTATGTGACGTCTCTATTAATAATTCTATCGCATTAGATAATACAAGTTACGTCAAATGTATGACATCCCTAGATTATCGGGTCATCAAACTAGGAAGATTCATTAAATATTGGGCCACAAGACGAAAAATCAATAATCGCCATGAAGGTAAAAATAATAACCACAACAAGGAACATTATAACCGAAATGTTGTCTACTCCACCCGAGGTCCATCTTTTCCATTGCATGGAGCTCTTCTATTTACTTCCCCCTCCGCTTCCCTGAAATCAGCTACGGGTATTCCACTTCCACTCGAGGTTACATCCTCACTACCTTTTTCAGTGCCACGATCTCCGGGAGTGGCTCTACTCTTTAGAGATAGGTAATTGGAAGAGCTGACGGCAGGACGAAGAGAGGTGGAGAAATAGTGATTGGACCTACGGTATAGTCTGTAACCTTTGTGTGATAGGAATTTGGTTGAATTACTTTAGTGTATGTTATTCTTATGTATTTATAGGTACAATGAGTTCATATACATTAATTCTTCAATTATTTTATTTTTTACAAAATCGTAATCCTCCCATATTACCAACATTCAAGTGAGTATAAAAAATTAATTCTAATATACATTATCAACAATAGAGAAATTGAAACCGATACAAATGATAAAAATAATCTTAATTTCATCACCAATATAAGGTATATTATATTAACCAATCCTATTATCCAAACTCATCCACCGAAGGTCTTCCACTTGCCGTTCCACTAGATGTCCAGTAAACCTATATTCCACTCGCCGTGGAGGCTCTCCACCCGAGGTTACCACCACCTCTCCTTGTCTTGCAGACAGCTCTTCTATTTACCTATCTCTAAAGAGTAGAGCCACTCCCGGAGATCGTGGCGAAGATGAAAGTGGTGAGGATGTAACCCCAAGTGGACCCGTAGCTGATCTCAGGGAAGCGAAGGGGGAGGTAAATAGAGAAGCTGACGGCAGGATGGACCTCGAGTGGAGAGCTCTCTGCAAGACAAGGAGAGGTGGATGCTACCTCATTGGATGTATATTCGGTTATATATATATATTATAGTGAGATAATGAGGAGGTGTCCTTATATTGGTACGAATAAGGAATCATTGGTATCATTATTAATTGATTTTTTTCGTTTTTATGGTGATTGTAGATTTCAGGGTGGATATTTGGGTTCTACGATTGATGTATATACTAATGAGTTATTAGAGAATAATCTTGGTGTTCTTGTTATTAAATGTCCATTATCTGGTAAAAATGTAAATCCATTTACTATAAGGATGTGGCAATCGATTTATAGTGAATTTAGGAGATTTAAAGAATTAATTGAAGTTAAAACACCAATTTATATAATTTGTCAATCAAATCAATATTCACCATTAGAAGATGAGTTACATAAAATGAAATTTAATTCAAATGAAATATTCAATATTTTAATACAAAACTCCAAGAAGAAAAATGGAAAAATATCAAATGAATGAGATTGTGATATATATAATTTCAATCTCACCCTAATTATTAAACACTATAAAGCATACCTACTTCAAAATATCACATATAAATTAATCTAATACCTCAATCCCTAATATTATCATAATATATATTCCTTCCACCTGAGGTCCAATCTACCTCTTCTCTACTCGCCTCCACCTGAGGTCCAATCCAACTCATTTCGTCTTGCAGACAGCTTCTCTATTTACTTCCCCTTCCAGCTCCCAGAGATCGCTTCCAGGTTCCACCTGAGGTCCAATCACTAACTTCAGCCACGATCTCCGGGAGTGGCTTTACTCTTTAGAGATAGGTAATTGGATGAAGCCTCCACGGCGAGTGGAAGAAAGTCGGATTGGACCTCAGGTGGAGAAGCTCCATGCAATGGAAAAGATGTACTTCAGTTGTAATTATATTATAGTTTTAATATATGATTATTTACTATATAGATTGAGTTTATATGATTAGTATCCGTTATTGATGATTTCTTGTGCTAATATTTCTGCGATTGTGATACAATCTTGTTCTGCTGAATTGACTTCAAGTTTTAAATTTTTTAAATTATCATGTAGATCATCAGATTTTGTCATATCCTAATGAATGATTTATAAATTAAATTTTAGATGAACATACTATATTCATTAATAGATTAATTGATCTGGTATATAATTCCTATTTATAAATATAAAAACAAGTATAGAGTATATATAAATGTATTATGAGATTTAAACATACATCTGTATCTTCAATAATTGTATTACCTAATATAATTTCTTGTATAATTTGTGTTTCAGTTAACCAATTTGCTAATTTACTAAATAATATAAATCGTTGTGTAATATCTTCACATAATTCTTGTAAATATTTTTTACTATCATTTGTTAAATTACCAATCTGATTAAAAAAAATTTTTTTTTATATATAAATAAAAACAATTTAATATACCATTGATAATTTACTAATAAAATCTTGTGGTTTAAATTCATCCCATTTAATACCATTTATATTACCATTATAATATACAAATGTTGGTGTAGATCTTGTTATAGGACATCCTTTAGGAAAATCATTTAATTCAATATTTAATCTTTTAATACGTAATGGATGATTAATTTCAATTAAATGTTTATTAATAGAATTAATAAATGGTCTTAATAAAAAACATAAAAAACAATTATCTTCATACATTTGTAATATAATAGGTGATGATTTTGATGAATTATTAATAACCTATAATAATATTAATGAATTATTATTCATATAAATATATTACTTACTCTATCATTAAAATTATTAAATGTAACATATTCAGGTAATAAATCTATTTGTTCAATTTCATTTACATCTTGTGATTTAGGTTTAAAAAAATTTTTTATTTCATTAATAAATTCATTAATCTTATTATTATCATTTAAATCTAATCCATCATAAAATTTCTTTCTCATACCTTTATAAAACATTAATTTAAAACCATTATTATTATTATTACCCTCTCTATAATTATTATTAATTAAATTATAAATGATAATTATAAATATACTTTATAGTATAATATATATTCAATTCTTTAGGTATTATACCCTTTAATATCTCAATTTTTTCTCTCGATATATTCTTTATCTCATTAGATGATAATAATAATACAATTAAATCATCAGATGAATCAAATAATTCCTCATCAATCTAAATATTAATATAATTCAATAATAAATATACTAACCATCTTCAATGGAAATGTATTAAAATATAATATATAATCATACTTCAACATAAAATACAATATAAACAATAATAATACTAATCCAAATAATATAATTTTATATCTATTATTTCTATTCGAACCAGGCCTATCAAATCCAACAACACCTTCTCCACTACCTGAGGTCATCCTGCCGTAAGCTCCTACACCGAGGTCCAATCCAACTTTTCTTCCTCTTGCAGAGAGCTCTTCTACACCTGAGGTTAGTCCTGCAGACAGCTCTTCTAATTTGCTATCCCTAAAGGGTAGAGCCACTCCCGGAGATCGTGGCGGTGATGAAGGTAGTGATGGATCATCCATCATGGGAATGGTGGAAGATGGTGCTAAGGATGTGTTGGATGTAACCTCAAGTGGAGAACCCGCAGCTGATCTCAGGGAAGTGGAGGGGGAAGTAAATAGAGAAGCTGACGGCAGGACCTCAAGTGGAGAAGCTGTATGCAAGACGACATCAAGTGGAACGCCTAGTGGAGAGACCTCGAGTGGAACAGCGATTGGAAGAGTATGTATATTCGACAAGAACTCATGTGTAAGAGTGTATGAAAAGGTTGAGGTAAATTCTACGGGTTGAATACATGTAGCTGATTTAATGGATCTGGATAGACATGTAGATAGAAATGGCCATCTGCAAGATGATATAAACTTTTCACAGATACTTTTATTATGAATATTACATTCATATCCTATATTTAATGCTCTTTGACATCCATATATTGTTCCTGTATTTAATGCTTGGACATGATGTATATACTTTTTATTTAAAACTACATTAAAACTAAAATTATTAAATTTAAAATTATCATAAATATTTATTAAATTTATACATTTTTTATTATACAGCATTATTAAATTTCATAATATAAATTTCTAATTTTATAATATAGTAGAATCCATCGATGTGTCATGAGTATATATATAAAATTTGCCCTCTATATTATTAGAAATTAATTATGTGAATATTACACATAATTGTAATAATATAATTTCATGTATATTTAAATGGCGTATAATAATGCCAAGAGTATTTTTACCACAAATTTTGTGGCATAGCAAAGATAATAAAAGATGTGATCGTGTCTATTCAATTGATTTTCAACCAAATACAGATAATGATTTAGATAATAATTTAAAATCAAATAAAACTAAAATCCTTAAACTTGCTACTGGTGGAGCAGATGAATTTGTTCATATTTGGCAAATTACTATACACGACAACGCGCCGCAATATACACATTCGCTTAATAAGGATACAGATTTCGAACAGCCACTCTCTATTAAAATACTTGCAAGATTAATAGGTCATATAGGTGAAGTTAATTGTGTAAGATGGTCACATTCTGGTAAAGTACTCGCTACTGGTGGTGAAGGTATGTTGATGGAATAATATATATGTATTCATTAATTCGTAACATTTTATTATCAATAAATTTTCAGATCGTTGCATATTTCTATGGGTACGTGATTTAAAAGGTGAAAATGGCAATTTAAATGATGATAATCTCCAAGATTATGATGAATATTGGACAAAGACACATTACTTTAGGTAAGTACTTGATTTTAATTGAAATTATCTATATTAATTTTATTAGATTATCTAATGTTGTAAATAGCATAAGCTGGTGCCCAAATGATCGTACATTAGCTGTGTCTACAGAAGATGGACACATATCTCTTGTAGATACACATGTTGAAAATACGGGAAAGGTCAGATATTTCGATGGGCATACAAATATAGCACAAGGTGTAGCATTGGATCCAAAGAACGAAATTTTGGCATCATTAGGTTCTGATCAATGGTATGTTGGCTACTATTCAAATAAAAATTAAAAATTCCAGCCTAAGGATATGGAAAAGGAGGAATCAAAAGAGTTGGAAAAGCATACTTGTACTTAAAGCTGCTAGGGAACGAGGTGATTTAATAGAGGTATGTAGTGATTTATATATTTTCCCCATAACATCGAGTATTTGTTTGATAAATGGGGATTTTTGGGTGTTTATATAATTTCTGGGGGTAGAATAAGATTTGATTTAATATTTGTGCCATTAACACTAGGCCTATCCGCCATTTGGTGGACCATAGATATCGGAATGGATATTCACAAAACGAAAACTGCAAAAAGTACTGATTTTGAACGTGGTTATGGTACTAAGCCAGCTGAAGCTGAAGAAGATGATAATAAGGGTATTCTAAAATTATTTAGTAACAATTATGAAACTAATACTGCTAATGCTAAAGATGTCGGCCACGTTGGTGATTGGTCACCGATTTTTATGCTTGCCATTTCGTTGGGTACAGTCTGCGCATTTCCATTTGCCCTTGAAATTCCTTCAATTATTTTTCATTTCAATTCATTTATAGGATACGGAAGAGAATCAATTAGAGATTAAACGTCATGGAAGATGTGTATTTATGTCCGAAGAACTGCGTACATTTTTTCGTAGGCTTGATTGGTCACCAGATGGACGATTTCTTGTTACACCATCTGGTATAAGGCATAATAAACCAAATACTGAGGATAATGATATGAATAATAATAATAATGGATTAAAGGATCAATTAAATAATAATGAATCTATAGAACAATCTACTATTAATACTACTAATCCCACATGTAATCAATCGGTAGTATATACTTTATACATTTTCTATAGAAAATTAATAAATTATGGCATTCCAATGTTAACACATACATCACCAACCGGACCATTTGTTGTTATTAAATTTAACCCAATATATTTAACAATGAAGGATAAAAAATTAGCACTATTTAATAAATTATTTCAAGTGGGTAAAAATACTAAAATGAACCCTATAAAAAAGAAGGTTGAACGTGTACATCATGTAGTATTAACGAATAAGATACAATCATATTTTAATCAACATGTAGATGCAGATGCCAATAATATAAATGATACAGTCACTAATAATACCAATCCCAATGAACCTCCTATAAAAAATGAAATTGATGATAAAAATAATGAGCAATCATCCACATCTGTTCCAACAGCACTTGAAGTTACAACCACCTCTCCTGGTCTTGCCGTCAGCTCTCCACCTGAGGTTAGTCCTGCCGTCAGCTCTTCCAATTACCTATCTCTAAAGAGTGAAGCCACTCCCGGAGATCGCGGCGCAGATGGTAATAAGGATGTAACCTCAAGTGGAAGTGGTCTACCTGGAAGCGATCCACGGGAGCTGGAAGGGGAAGTAAATAAAGAAGCTGACGGCAGGACTGGACCTCAAGTGGAGAGTTCTCTGCAAGAGGAAGGTAAGTTTGTATCCTCTAGTGGGACACCTACTGGTAGAGTGGGATGGATTTCAGGTGAGACGTCGAGTGGAAAAGAGAGTGTAGAGATAAAGGATGAGGATGGAACGCCAATTGACAATTTGATGTATGATACATCTCAGGATACTGAGATTATTAAGAAAATGGATTCTATGAATGACAACGAAGCAGATAATGAAAGAATAGATGATGATTCATCAGGTGAACATGTTAAGGAAGAACGAGGTGGTTATAATTTAAGGGTTAGGAGAGAAAAGGTTAAGTTTTTTGATAATAGTGTACAAGTTAAACGTGTTATGAAGCCCAGAGTTAAAAAAGTTAAAGAAATTAAAGAAGAGGAAGAAGAATATGAATCTGATATAGAAGAAGGTACAATTCCAAGATTTATATTTGCTGCCGGTACATTGGATGGTTCATTATGCTTTTATGATACGCTCGAAAATTCTGGACCAATCGCTGTACTTAAAAATTTACATTTTTGTGCAATCACAGATATCGCATGGTCACAAGATGGATACGTATGCGCATCATCTTCATCAGATGGATATATAACTTTTGTAATCTTCAATAAAAGAGAACTATCTTGAATTTAATTTTATTTATAATTTTATTCCATACAATTATATCATCGTAAATTTGTCTCCACTTGAGTCCAGTCACTGTCTTCTCCACTAGGTGTTCCACCTGATGTCTTTCCACTCGCCGTGGTGGCTTCTTCCAATTACCTATCTCTAAAGAGTATAGCCACTCCCGGAGATCGTGGCTGAAGTGTGATGGATGTAACCTCAAATGGAAGTGGAATACCTGGAAGCGATCTACGGGAGCTGGAAGGGGAGGTAATTGGAAAATCTGTCTGCAAGACCAACGGTGGAGTAACCTCAGGTGGATGTTTGATAGTATTTAATATGATTGTATAATATGTATTAATAATGAATAAGATATTATGTTATTAAAATAGATATATGTATGATGTTATAATGACAGGTAATATTATGATTCCTGTGGTGAATGATTTGAATCCGTCAGCATAATAATCATGATCTAATGATCTTTTAGCGAATGATGTTAATATTTTATCACCTAGATGTTCAGCATCTCCAAATTTAAGTTGTGATTGTAACATCAATTTATGTTTTAATGAATTGAAATAACTATTAATAGCCTTAAACCCTAAACTTCTAATTTTATTATATTTGACTAATGATGCATTATCATCTGTTTCTTCAGCCGTACCATTCTCTAAGTCATTAATATTTTTCATTTCTTTTAATTGTTTAAATAAATAACTAACTGCTACTTTATAATCATTCAATAACTTAGTATATTTATTTCTAATACCTGCTGGGAATTTTAGGCATTCTGAAAATAAATACTTTACAGACTCTGATTCGTTAACATATAACTTTGTTATTAAATCGGTCCATTCTGTAGATGTTAATACATATTCAGGCCATTGGTTTAAATTAACCACTTTTACATCCTCTACATCATCACAATACACAACTGATACCAAAGGTATCATATAAAGCATAAAATATTTCATCTTGTACAAATATTTATTTACTCAAACACTCAAATATCAATATTTTACCTATTAGTATATAAAGTATTACGTAAAATCTAATTGATATGCGAATTTACGATTGCAGGTTAGATCTACAACACAGCGTAGAAAATCAGTGAAAATTCAAAATTAAATAGATCAGTCGCCATACTGTACCAGTTCTTAATATTAACTCATTCACAGTCGTATTTACTATTAGATATGAGGTCATATTCCATAGGATATCCATCCCGATCTTGCAGATGGCTCTCCTAATTACCTATCTCTAAAGAGTAAAGCCACTCCCGGAGATCGTGGCGATGAGAAGGTAATGAGAATGCAACTTCCGGTGGAACCGCAGCTGGTCTCAGGGAAGGGGAGGTAAATAGAGAAGTTTGTGGTGATTGATATTGAACTATATCTTGATTATTTCTTCTTTAAGAAGGGCTAGTCTCGAGGGTCCCGGACGATGGCCGTTGGATGTGTTGAAAAATATACAATATATACACCTTATAATATATAGAATTAAAATTTAACTAATAATATTATACAATATTTAATATATAATAGCTCCTAGTTTATAAAAATGAACTTATATTTTAGACCCAAATCTTACTCTACTAAACTGAATTTAGACTACACAGTACAATTCAAATCCGAATATAAATACAGATTTTATAATTATAACTATATCGCTACAGTATCGTTAAAATTTGGAGATACAGTTGTTTTTTAGCCAGTTCATTATGTGGTGTCTCAAATGTGTATATTAATGGTAAATTATTTTCAATATAGATGTATATATAAAGTATGTCATCTAGTAAAAAAGGGAAAGGTGTATTATCCGCCCTTTCTAAAATCAGAAATCAAAGGATAGGAAAAGCTAACGCCCTTGAAGAATATGAAGTATGTCTAATCATAGATCCTAAAATTAACTTTTAATTATTATTTCTTATATAGGTAGAAGATGAAAATGAGAAAATATATGAAGTAATAACTGAAGAGGAATATCGTGAACGCAATCTTAAAAGGAAACTTGATGATTTCATTGAAGGCGGAGGTATGTGTATATATAAACATTGTAAAACCATAATAATTCCATGAATTTATGATATAAAACTGTTGATAATAAGGAATTTAAGCATTAAAATCCATTTTTTGATTTTACCGATATTCTTCCAACTAACATATTCCTCGTCTTCATCTTCCACTCGATATCTAATCCCATTCTGATTCCGCTTGCCTCCACCGTAGGTCTTGCAGACAGCTCTCCACCTGAGGTTAGTCCTGCCGTCAGCTCTTCTATTTACTTCCCCCTCCACTTCCCTGAGATCAGCTGCGGGTATTCCACTTGAGGTTACATCCAACACATCCTTAGCACCATCTTCCATCATTCCCATGATGGATGATCCATCACTACCTTCACCACGATCTCTGGGAGTGGCTTTACTCTTTAGAGATAGGTAATTGGAAGAGCTGTCTGCAGGACTAACCTCAGGTGGGGAAGAGCTGTCTGCAAGAGGAAGAATAGTTGGGTTGGACCTCGATGGAAGTGCTGACGGGAGGACCAAGAGAGTTGATTGGACCCTGAGTGGAGGGGCTCAATGACGAGTATGATTCATGATAACGTTATATATTTTTTTATAGTTTATTCTGACGATGATTTGGATGGTTATGATTATGATGATGAGGAAGGCTTTGAAGATGTACCTCGTAAAATTGCATCAAAGGAAAGCAAATCATCTGTGAAGTCTATTCAACAACATTTTGTTGAGATGGCTGCAAAGGATACTATGGCATATAAACCATCAAAGCCTAGTGAATTAGATGCATCAATGATAGAAAAGTATAGTAAATTTGAGGAAGATTTAGATAATGATGTAACTACAAATATACAAAATACACATACATCGCACATGACTTTACCATATCTTAATGCAAATTTATTTACAAGACCGACATTTATGCCACAAATGTATGCAAATACACCTACAATTAATACTTTGCCATTAAAACAAATCGATGAATCTAATATCGACCAAACTCTCATACGACAACCAACACCAATTAATATCGAACATACAACACAAAAAGATGATGTAGATCATATAATGTCTCAAGTAAGCTTATTATATATTCTATTTTCTTGGATTTCCACCTCGTCTTCAACTTCCATTTGTGGTTACAATCAGTGTTCCATCGCCTCCGCCTGAGGTCGTCTTGCAGACAGCTCTTCTATTTACCTATCTCTAAAGAGTAGAGCCACTCCCATAGATCGTGGCAAAGAGAAGTTAGTGATTGGACCTCAAGTGAACTACCTGGAGGCGATCTACGGGAGCTGGAAGGGGAAGTAAATAGAGAAGCTCCATGCAATGGAAAAGATGGACCTCAGGTGTAACGGCGAGTGGAAGAAGAGTTGGATTGGATCTCTCTAGAGGACGATATTGTGATATATATATATTATATAGGAAATTGATGAAGAGTTACCGAATGTATCTGTACAGTTGGAATCTGTTATTGATTCTACACTTATTGATACATTTCATGAAGTTGAATCATCACAAGATGATAATGTTAAAGAAGACCAACATACTCCTATAAATGAAGAAACTGAGGATGTAGCATTTTATATATTGGATGTTGTGGAAGGTAACAATGGATTATTGCACTTATTTGGTCGTGTAAGGAATGGTAAAGATACAGAATCATGTATGGTTACAATTAAAAATATGATGAGACATATATTTTTTAAGGCTAATATGAATTTAATGTTTGATGAATTAGGTGAATTAACACTTATACCATGTGATGGAGTAATTATGAAAGATAATAATTTATATGAACGTATAATTATGAAGAATTTCTATAATGAAATGGAAAATATAAGAAAAGAATATAAAATCAAAAAAATTAAATATAAACTCACAAAAAGACAATTATTAACATATGGCCCTACTAAACCCGAAACATATTTCAAAGTCTGTTATCCATACTCATCACCAATACTTAATAAACAACACACATCCGGTACTTATTATACAGATACATACGGATTATATACACCAATCACCGAATTATTATTAGTATGTTTTAAAACACCAAACATTTCTATCGAAATCCAATTCATTCATATCAATAAACTTTACACTTGAGGTCCTTTCCTTATCTTGCAGACAGCTCTCCACATGAGGTCTAGTCCTGCCGTCAGCTCTTCTATTTAGTTCCCCCTCCGCTTCCCAGAGATCAGCTGCGGGTAGTCCACTTGAGGTTACATCCTTATTACCGCCACGATCTCCGGGAGTGGCTTTACTCTTTAGAGATAGGTAAATGGAAGAGCTCTCTGCAAGAGGAACAGACGTGGATTGGACCTCAGGTGGAGAGCTATCAACAAGTGAACGTGATGTTATATAACCATACGTCATTATATATATTTTTATAGATTAAGAGGAAGATTAAAGGTCCGTCATGGTTAAGATTGACGGGTGCAGTAAAAAGTAAAGAGAAATTATCTTCTTGTAAATTAGAATTAGATGTTGAAACACATAAAAATATTTCCTTATGGTTCACTAAAGATTCAGAAGAATTACCTATACCCAAAATTAATATCGCAGCCATCTCCGTCAAGACATTCTTCATCACACCCAATCAACCAGAAGTACGTTATACCATTATCATTATAATTTTTATCCGAAATCATCATACATCCCTTTCCATTTGCACCTTCCTTTGTCTTGCAGGTAGCTCTCCACTTGAGGTCAGTCCTGCCGTCAGCTCTTCTAATTACCTTCCCTCGGATTCCCGTAGATCATCCTCGGTATCTTGTTACCCAGAAGAACAAAGAATGTCAACCAGGAAGAACAGACCTCAAGTGGAGAGATGCTTGCATCATAAAAAAATACCTTTTATGTTTTTGTTTTGTAATATTTACATATTCTTAGATTTTTGAAATATCTATGATGTATGATAAGTCATGTTCTATCGATGATATGACTATAAGGGAGATGAAGATGAGTAATCAATATATTGGTATCCGTAAGATTCCATCACTACAATGGCCAAAAGAGATGTTAAATTTTATATCGAAACGTCCATATTTTCGTGTTTTTGAACAAGAAATTGGTCTTTTAGCCAATTTTATGAAATTTTTAGAGGTATTTTATCTGAAATACCTGTTAACAAAATTTTATCTCTTTATAGACTGTAGATCCAGACGTAGTTGTTAGTCATGACACATATACATTAGTATTGGAAACACTTGTTAAACGTTGTAATGCACTTAATATACCATTAAGAGTTTCATTTTCAAGGTTAAAACTTTTTAAAAAGCATACAACTCCATTCTGCGCCGGCAGATTATATTGCGATACACGCACTCTCACTAAAGAATTATACCCAGGCAAAGTAAGTATCTATTGAATTTATTAGATTGGCATATACTAAAATGGGTAGATAAGAAATGATAATAACATTTAACCTCGATCTCTTATTACAAATTTATTATTATTATAGGGAAATTATGATTTATCAACATGTGTATCAGAATTTGTTACTAATACCCAGGTTAAAGAATCAGTTTTCTATACAAGAAATGCCTTTACCATGAATGATGTTAAAAAATGTTTTGGAGATTCAACTGATTCACTTAAAAACCTGTTAATCATGGCACAAGCAAATTCTAAATGCGCATTGGACTCACTCAATCTACTACTCAAAATACAAGTACGTCATACACTACAATATGTCAAAGAAAGTTCAACCAGAGGAGTTTAATGACTCAAGCGAGGTATGAATGAGATGTTTCTACTCCACTTGAGGTTACAACCACCTCTCATCCTCCTGCAGAGAGCTCTTCTATTTACCTCCCCCTCCGCTTCCCTGAGATCAGCTACGGGTGATCGTATATTTGACTTTATAATATTATTTATAGGGTCTTCCATTGACTAAAGAATTGACGAATATAGCTGGAAATACGTGGGCACGTAGTTTACAATGTGCAAGGTTATTTACATCCCAATTTTTTTAGTTGTTGATTTCATCTTTAGGTCGGAAAGGAATGACTTTCTTTTAATGCATGAATTTCATCGGTCAAAATATATACTTGATCATATCTTTGAAAAACAACACAATAAAGATCATACAAATACACAACAGAATGGTATACAATTTAAGTCCTCTCATACTCCTTCGCTTGATTGCAGACAACTCTCCACTTGAGGTCTAATTCACCTCTTCACTCCATCACCACCTCTCCACTGCCACGATCCCTGGGAGTGGCTATACTCTTTAGAGATAGTTAATTAGAGAAGGCCACCACGGCTAGTGGAATAAGAGGTGGACTGGACCTCAGGTGGAGAGTTGTCTGCAGGGTGTGACTTGTTGTTTTTGAATGGAATGAATAATAGATGATTGACTTATTCATATTAATATTTATAGAATATGATGATGAAGATCCTGGTGATAATAAAAAGCGTGGTCACAAGCGTGGTAGTTATGAGGGTGGTTTGGTATTTGAGCCTATATCTGGATTATATGATAATTATATATTATTGCTAGATTTTAATTCTCTGTATCCATCGATTATACAGGAGTTTAATGTATGTTTTACTACAGCTATAATTAAAAATGGGAATGAAAATGATGTTGAAATTGATAATTCAATTGTGGGTATGTTACCCCAAATATTAAAGAGGTTGGTAGAATTACGTATATCAGTTAAGGGCGCATTAAAGTCAGAAAAGAATGAAAACAGAAAGGTCCAATTGGGTGTTAGGCAATTGGCTTTAAAATTAGCAGCCAACTCATTATATGGTTGTTTAGGTAGTCCATGGTCAAGATTTTATGCTAAACATTTAGCTGCATTTATTACACAACAAGGAAGGACAGTATTACAATCAACAAAAGAAAAGGTTGAAAGGAGTTTCAATCTACAAGTTATATATGGTGATACAGATTCTGTGATGATAAACACTAATTTAAGGGATGACGGACGTATAGAAATATATGAATCTGCTCATCAAATCGCTAATAATATTATACAATTAGTTAATAAAGGACACAAAAAATTAGAAATCGGTATAGATGCTATATTCACACGATTATTACTATTAAAGAAGAAAAAATATGCGGCACTCAAGGTAAGTGTTTACACAATAAAATTCCTGATGGAGTGCATTATACTTCTTATTTTAACTGGAATTGGCCAGTTTTGTTGGAACGGTTATACAAGTCTTATTATCCGCAGTGTTATTCACCTCAATTGCAGAAGATCCAGATGTAAGAAATAAACTAGCTCCGGGTTGGGATACTAGTGCTACTACTTCAGCGTGGTTAGTTGCATATGGAGGTGGTACCAATGGTTGGTGGGGAGAGAGACAGGATGCTGTTATAACTAATTGAAAGAGGGTCGTCTACAATCTAAACCAGGAGAACTAAAAGTTGATCAACCTGGTATGGCGATTGATGGTGTACATAGTGATACTATTAGTGATGCTGAAATAAAAATAGATAAAACGAATGGATATCAATCAGGTAACGAAACTGGTACTTCTAATAATGCTAATGTTTCTGTATGGGAAACTCTTGATGATCCAATGCATTTGATAAGGGTCTACACGCATTATTTTCTTAAATTCGAAACCGATGGCACTACTAATTATAAGAAGATGACTGGAACTGTTTCATTTACAAATAAAGGAACGCCAATAACTAAACCTGATGATGGTGGTGCTGGTGGTCAACGTGAAGATATTTCAGAAACAAATGTCCATTACGTTTATGTATATTATTTCGGGGACAGACCAATTATAATATGCGTAGAATACGAAAGTAGCGGTAAAAAATGGAAATACTATACACCTGAAGATAAGCTTTACAATCCCTACGCCGACATGACTAAATGGAAAGATATTACTAAAACTACCCAGCTTACCAAAGATACACCTGGTAAAATTAGGAGTGATCAAAATCCTGAATCTAATACAGAAGATCTTGAAAACGTACTGAATAATTTAACACGAGAATTGATTTTGTTTTGTATTGGTATAATGATTTCTATAACCTTTCTATCTGTTATGATTGGTGCGATGATATCGGGTTTTTCATCAAAATATTATGGAATACCAGTTACGTTGATTGTATATGATATGGTTACAGTTTGTTAAATAGACTAGAGATATGGATCCATTAATTATTCATTTGACGGGTATTATTCATATAGTCACTTCCATATACTATCATATTTATATCCATTTCATATAATCATATATTATTTCAGGTTGTAAATTACTCAGAAAAAAAGTTTGAACGCGAAATTAAAGGTCTTGATTTTATACGTAGAGATTGGTCATTACTAACTAAAGTAAGTCATAAATATAAAAGCACCAGGATTCCCTTGTAGAAATTTCGTTCATCTTGGTGTAATTACTTCATATTTCATATAATTATATACATTATAGGAAATCGGTAATAAACTTTTGGGAATTATATTAAATACTGATTATTCTACTGGAATTGATGGAATCATCGAACAAATACATGAAGTTCTACATACACTAAATATCAATATTAAAGAAGGAAAGTAAGTAAATCATTCCTTTTCACTTCCACCTGAGGTTACAACCACTGTTGCCACTCGCCGTGGAGGCTTCTTCTAATTACTTCTCCCTCCGCTTCCCAGAGATCAGCTGCGGGTTCCACTTGAGGTCATCTACTCAACCTCGCCACGATCTCCGGGAGTGGCTATACTCTTTAGAGATAGGTAATTAGAAGAGCTGACGGCAGGACCTCGAGTGGAACGCCCAGTGGAAGTCAAGGTTGTAACCTCAAGTGGAGAAGCTGTCTGCAAGACTAAGAGAGTTGGATTGGACCTCAGCTGGAGTAGATATGATCATGAATACGATGCATATGAATAGAATGAATAGTGTACAATATTGGATTTTCATTTTAATAACTATAGGATACCATTGAAGAGTTGGTTAATAACACGTCAATTGACTAAAAATCCCAAGGATTATGCTGATGTACAGAATTTACCTCATGTATCTGTAGCGTTGAGATTGAATGAGAATGGTAAAGTTAGTTATACGGCTGGACATGAGGTTTCATTTATAATTTGTTCTAAAGAATCTGTTAAGGAATATGTAAATGATGTTAATAAAGGATTAAGTTCAAGAGCATTCAGTCTTGGTGAAGTTGAGGAACTTAATTTACAACCTGATGTTAATTATTATAAAACACAACAATTGTTACCACCTATATTAAGATTATGTGGTTTAATTGATGGTACAGACCCACAAAGATTAGCTAAACATTTAGAAGTTGACTCATATGTCAATACACAAATATTACAACAAAATAATTCATATGATTTTTCCGAACAAGAATCCAAAGCATTATCACTTATTAAAAGAAATGAAGAACATTATAGAGAGGTTAAATATATAAACTTAAATAAATAATCTTTATTAATACAGGTTGAATTACTCACCAAACTATCATGCCAAGCCTGCAATGGGCATGTTTTACCAAGCTTCTTCCTCAAGGTAAATTTATCCACAACCACATCTCATCAAATCAAGATCCTACCACTCCACCCGAGGTTACCTCTACCAAAGGTCAACCAACCTCTCTTCCTCTTGCAGAGAGCTCTTCCAATTACCTATCTCTAAAGAGTATAGCCACTCCCAGAGATCGTGGCGGAGGTGATGGTAGTGAGAATGTAACCTCAAGTGGAACCCGCAGCTGATCTCAGGGAAGCGGAGGGGGAAGTAAATAGAAGGAGCTGACGGCAGGACCTCAGGTGGATAACTTTTGAATTGAAAGATTAGAATTATTATTTTTTTGTATACAATTTTATTTTTTAGTATTTAAGGTGTAATCACTGTGGTAAATGGATGCCTATACATTTATTGAGGAATTGGATTGATCGTGCATTATATGAAGTTGCATTACAATCATGTTTTTGCATACGTATATGTAATATATGCCATACAACAACACTCAATGTAGTGCCAGGGGCACATGATATTTGTCCACAACCGACATGCCAAAGTTCAGATGCCATGGAAACAATACTCTCAGAAAGCAAAATATACGTATGTTTATAAAATTCATGCAAATACAAACCTGTCTCTACTTCCACACGCATTTGCACTTCCGCCACGATCTCTGAGAGTGGCTCTACTCTTTAGAGATAACTAAATAGAAGAGGCCACCACGGCGAGTGGAAGTGTATGTGATTGTAACCTCAGATGGAGGAGCTGTCTGCAGGATTCTAACTTGAGGTAGAAACATAGACAATAAACAAGAAGCAATAATAATATATATCTATAATCCGCTTTATATTCCAAATTCTACAGTTGTATTACGATTATTTGGTATATATGCTTGAGGGTCCATTGCACGATCCATCTACTGAGGACGAAGTCGAATTGAACGAGGCATTGGTGAATATAACTATGGATTATGATGGCAAAATGACAGTATTATATGGTAATGAACCCTTAAAGAAAGTTAGTACATTTGACGAGGTTGTTGAATGGGTGATTGATCAACATTCATTGAAGGCATCATCTGGACTAAGAGTTTGTGGTATGCATATAATTGGTATAATGGAATCATTACCATTTTTACAATATTATACATTGGATTATGTTAATGAGAGGAAGTTATTGCACCAACGTGTTAAAACACTACAACAGAAAAATTCTTATAGTATAGTTGATTTAAGTAACTTATTTAGTATTTTTACTATAAAAAAATAAAAATTTCACTTTTAAATTTAACAAATTTTATATTATTATTTTAATACATAGAACAGATTTATATTTAATAATATGGGTTCACATAGTCGTCGTAGTTCTGGTAGACATAGACGTTCCGGAGAAAGATATAGAGAACGTAGTAGGACACGTGATTCATCACATTATCGCAAATCTATTGAAAGATATAGATATAAAAGATCACGTTCTAGTCATTCAGATAGAAACAAATATAAAAATTATCGATTTGATTCACCACCAAAACATCCGAACCATAAACATGATCATAACAAACATAATGGTACGTTTATAACCTTTCATTCAATAGTATTTAATAATAAATATAATCTCTTCATCCAAATTCAAGCGTATATGGCATTCTACAGCAAATGTCATGCAAAGTATTCTTGTCCTGCGGACACCTTTCCACCTGAGGTTATTCCATTCGCCGTGGCGGCTTCTTCTATTTAGTTATCCCTTCGCTTCCCTGAGATCAGCTACGGGTTCCACTTGAGGTTACATCCATACCTTCATCATCGCCACGATCTCTGGGAGTGGCTCTACCCTTCAGGGATAGGTAAATAGGAGAGCTGACGGCAGGACCTCAGGTGGAATGGCGAGCGAAATAGAGGTTTATTGGACCTCGAGTGCAAACTGTTTTAATATTTGAAGAATATATATATATATATATATTATAGTTGTTTATAATCAAGAACCAGTACCATCATCACCTGCAATTGGATTGGGTCCATTGGATCCGATGATTACGAGGCCTCGTCGTGAATTATATATTGGTAATATACCACCATTGAATGATGTATCGCAATTATTGGATTTTATAAACGAGGCATTAAGGGTTGTGAACGGTACAAGTATGCCTGGAAATTGTTGTATACGTGGTTGGATATCATCGGATTCGCATTATGCTTTTATTGAATTACGTACTATGGAGGAGGCAAGTAATTGTATGCAATTATCTGGATTGAATTTTATGGGTTATAATATACGTATAAATAGGCCAAAAACTTATGAACCAGAATTATTAGCATCAGCTCCATCACCAACGGTACCATCATTAGATCCATCATTATTAGCTATGGGTTTAAAAGGTTTAAAAAGTGCATCAGAGCAAATAGTAGCAGCATCTGATATATTAGCAGCTGAAAAGGCAAAAGTATTAACAGATCGTTTATGTATAATTAATATTGAAGATAATATGACAGATGATATAATAAAAAAAGATATATCATCAATAGGACAAGTAAAATATATACATTTTATAGAAGATAATGGTAAATTATGTTTATTTGAATATAATCATATTGAACAACAAAAAAAAGCATTAATTGAATTAAAAGATAAAGGTTATAAAATAATATTAGCATTAGATGCTGTTACACAAGGTTTAATTAATAATAATTATATTAAAGAACAATTGGATAAATTAATATTAATGAAACCCGAAATACCAACTAGATGTTTATTATTAAGTAATTTAATATCTAGTAATGAATTAGATGATGATGAAGAATATTTTGATATTATTGATGATATTAAATGTGAATGTGAAAATTATGGACAATTATTAAAATTAGAATTACCTAGAATGCCAAAAGGATTAACTAATGATGAATTACAAAATTTTGATAATACATCTGTTGGTAATGCATACATTATGTATTCTAATATTGATGATGCAGCTAAAGCAAGAAAAATATTTGATGGTAGAAAATTTGGTAATAGAACTGTTAGAGCTAATTTCTTCAGTGAATTATATTTCCTTACTGGTAAATTCGGTAATCCTAAACCCAATTATTATAAAGAACATTCATCATTATATAATAAAGATATCATCGAGAATCCAAATATTGCTGGAGATATATTACTACAATTACAACAACATTAATTAATCTTCATATCATATACCCTTATATAAATACATACAAAACAAACATGATTAAAGAATCACTCTATAATCTACTCAACGTTGCAAGTACCGAAGGTTGTACAACCTCTGTTCCACTCGAGGTCCAATGAGTATCTTCTCCACTCGAGGTCTACCTTCACTCGTCCTGCCGTCAGCTGTTCCTTTTACTTCCCCTCCGCTTCCCTGAGATCAGATACGGGTGCATGTATGCTCAGTTGTTGATGTATTCACAAAACGTGAAATCTCATTAATAGTGTAATAATAAAAGACGGTATCAAGGCGATTAGTAATAATAATTTTATTAAATTCATCAACACAAAATTGTATGTTTAATATGGATGTATTATTATCTGTTACCCCTATCCATTAGACTAAATAATTTTCCCCATTGCTAATTTATGTGCATTAAATTGTTACACATTTTAATTTGTTGCCTTTACCTGCATTCCCATGGATCCGTATATTATTTTTTATCGTTTATTATCACATTTTTAAAATAATGTATACTATTCTACCCCTCATTATTACACCTCGATGAGAATGTATATCCTTCCACTGATTATCATCGCATTGTGTAAATACACATCCATCGCAGGTGGAGGTGCTAAAGAACTTAAAATTGTAGATTTAGATGTGCGGACTAGGAAGGGAACAGATAGAGTTAAAGTTGATATTAATGAGGAGGGTAATATAATAATATATAAGATTGAACCAAAGGGTAAGCATAAAGTTGGTAGATTTGTCGATGAAGATGAGGTGATTTATGTACCTAGAGATAATGAAAAAAACAACTACCTTGAAGTTCGATGTCTTAGATCTACAGATCAACCAGTTATTGTATCATTGTGCCATTCACAAGGCTTGTTTAAGAGTGTAATTTCATACAACTACTTTCATTTCGAAGATGGTTGGAGGATAATAAGTGATCGTTTCTACAATTTCCTTGTTGAAAAGATGCAAACTTGTAAACTAATTAATAGGCGTACTGTATTTAATGAGTATAATCAACACATTGAAGAAGTAGATAAACAAAAAGTTGAAGTTGATTTAACGAAGGAGGAAGTTCCATCCGGTATTACAAGGAAAGATTGTAAAGAAGGTGATATACGGACTTGTACATATACTGTTGATGATGATACTGTCATCTCCAAAGTTGTAAATGGATCCAATGATGTATGGAAAAGGGGTGATGGTGAATATGGATGTTATAAGATGAAAGTATATCACCTACCTCAAGGTGAGAAATTGCTTATATTAGCAGTAAAGGGTCCTGCAGGTATGAGATTGACCTTTTGTGGAAAGACATCCGATGGTAATTACGGTCAAATAAAAAGGGAGAACTTTAATGATCAATTAAAAGAGGCTGATGCGGATGGAATAATCAATGAATTCCTAGAGTTTGTGGATGAACATACCCAATTGGATGATGCTAAATCACCTTCTACTGGAGACGATGACAATGTACGACGAGTCGTCATCAAGAATGTTGACGTGGATGTAAATGAACAGAGAGTACGTAAGCTAGAAGCTGATGTAAGAAGACGCAGATTGGCTATTGGTGATGATGGTAAACTTGTTATGAGTAGCTTCGTTAATAAACAAGGGATTATGATTAGAACTTATGCATCAAGAGTAGATAATCCAAAGGGTCATATAATACTGGTCCATGGTGCTCGTAGCCATTTTAGATCTGATTTCTGTAGGTATAATGTTGAATGGTATGCGAAAAATGTTACAGAATATGTAAGATCGGATGCGAAGACTGTATTGGATAAAGAATTGAATGATATCTTTCCTGATTTGAAATCATTAAAGAAAGGTGGAGCAGTATATGATGATCCACTACATGGTATAAATGCATTTGATACTACACCTAGATTTAAATATGAAGGAAGTTTTGTACATGCACTCAATAGATTGGGATATTCAGTATATGGTTTGGATTTACAATCTCATGGATTATCTGGTGGTATAGATAAACAAAGATGTTATTTTCGTAAATTTGATGACTATGTATATGATGTCATGCAATTCGTCAGCATCGTTAAGAGGGGTAAATTTGATGATCCTAGTGAAGTATGGGATGAACAATTGGTCTTCAGTGATGACCGCCATGATAACCTCCAATATTATATAGTTGGATTATCATTAGGTGGTAATATAGTATTAAAAGCACAACTTTTATTTGATTTGAATGCCAATCGACAGGGTAAATTCATTGATAGCATGATTTGTATGAGTTCTATGCTCAATTTAGATACATATCGTATACCCTTATACAAATTCTGTTATCTAGCTGTAAAACTTTATTCTATCATATTACCTAAATGGACTGTATTATTTGAAAGTATGGATGGATATGCTAATGGTATTGATTTATGCATGCGATTTAATGTAAGTTGACCGTTTAACGTCCAATCCACTTCCACCTGAGGTCCTTGCCTTGTCTTGCAGACGGCTCTCCACCTGAGGTCTTTCCACTAGGCGTGGCGCCTCTTCTATTTACTTCCCCTTCCAGCTCCCGTAGATCGCTTCCAGGTACTCCACTTGAGGTTACATCCAAAACATCCTTAGCACCATCTTCCATCATTCCCATGATGGATGATCCATCACTACCTTCACCACGATCTACGGGAGTGGCTCTACTCTATAGAGATAGGTAATTGGAAGAGGCCTCCACGGCGAGTGGAAGAAAGGGTTGTAATATCAGTTTGAGCAGACATTATGTTCCTTTGTTTTCTATATTCGTTTCTTTAATAATTTTTCTATAGGACCCATTACATTATGCAAAAAGATTACCATCAAGAACTATGATGTTATCATATGCATCCATTTACGATTTAAGAAATAATATGCATCGTTACCCTATGGATTTACCCACACTTTTCATACATTCCAAAGATGATTCATACTGCAGTATAGAGGTTAGTTGAGACGACACTTCATTCTCACACTTCCTTATTCAGGGTCCAAGATATTATATGAATACATTCTTTAAGGATAGCGATGTTGTTAAATTACACGAATTAGATGGTAAAATACACGTTATTACAAAACCATCAGATTTTCCAATAATGGAACAAGTTTTAAAAAGGTGGTTCAACACACTTTATCACAGAATGTAGTTTTATTTTGTAATTAATCACATCATAGGACTATTTCCTATGTAAATCACACATGTAATTTTAAAATGTAGTTTAATTGTTGTCTGTATTTATTATATGTTATCTATACCCGAAGTCATTCCACCTCTTTCACCTGAGGTTACAAACACCGCTGAACTTGCAGACAGCTCTTCTGATTACCTATCTCTAAAGAGTATGGCCACTCCCGGAGATCGTGGCGAAGGTAGAGGTAGTGATGTAACCTCAAGTGGAACCCGAAGCTGATCTCAGGGAACTTGAGGGAGAGGTAAATAAGGAAGCTTCCTGAAGAGGAACAGAGGTGTATTGGATATCAAGTGAAGAGATTGTACAGCATGGAAACTTAATGTGATGCGATATTGATAGAATACAATATATAAAACACTACTATACGTATATTACAAGCTAAATAAAATTTGTATACTCTTCAATACTAGTAGTACCAATTATAATATTAATTGTATAACAAAGTACATGGGATATGGCGTAATTTAAACTCTTGGAACAAAATAATTGAAATAATCTACTAATATATAATAAAATGACTGTTTATATGGAAAAATTGATGATTATATATATGAATTCATATATACAGGTGTACTTCTATAAATTAGTACTCATTTCAATGCGTACAATTCCCTGTACGCCAAGGAGTACATACACATGAAATTCGTCCAAATGCATATGAAACCAACTACGATTTATAATTAAAGCTGAACTTATGTATTTCTTGATATAATTTTAATTTTAACTTCATGATTTACAAAGATGGGTTGTAACATTAAGATATCGTCTAATGTACCTCTGACCATTGATCGCAGTGATACAATTGAGCATTCAAACAGATGTAGAAGCTGTGGAAATGATAGATATTCGTATGCACTTTCGTTGACGTTCTTTTTTTTATTTTTAGGATCTGTAATAGGTTTTACTATATATATAACAACAAATAGGTCACAAATGACATTTAATTCTAGAGTGAGTAAATTGGTGAATGAGACTAATAATATATCACTTGATAGGAAAGAAACTTATGTTAACGATTTAACGGAATTATATGGACTTGGAGACGTTACATCATCGGCTGAATATGAGATTGATATTATGATGGCATTTTACGAGTACAATAACAAGTTGAACATTGAATATGAGGATAAAGGGAAGAGACTCAAAAATTTCGTTAAATTTAGAAGGAATTTTATTAACAACAATGGCAGGAATCTCAAATCACGAACTAGAATGGACGTAGATATAAAGACGGACTAAAACTAATGGAATTTTGGACGATATAAATATACTCTGTAATATAAAACTGTATACTTTAAATTAATATTTATAATTTACCTTTAATGGTAGTGATTATGTAACATATTTACCACTGGATATGTTGATGAGAAATAGATAAGCGCGTTTTAAAAAAAAGGCCGATTAAATAAATTCATAGTATAAAAATATATAAAATAATGATAATAAATTATGTGTTACTTAATTGTTGTAGATACTTTTCATGTTCATGTTTATTTAAATATCTTTTGGCAGGTAGATTACCTAATGCTCTATCAAGACTATATTCGTTCCATTTACCATAATAATAATTACCAGTTTGATGACCTAGTATTGAACCGAAATAAAATGCAAAAGGCGTTACAATAATTTTCGTTTTAATGGAATGGAATCTTAATGAATATAAAGTTAGGAAGCCTAGACCTAGACAACCACCAACAGTAAAAACTCTAGCCTTGACCTATTAGATAATTGAAAATTAAAATAATTAAAAAAAACGTACAGTTTTACTGATAGAATTTTGTCTCTTAATTAATATATCACTTATAGCATCCGAATTAGTATCAAATTTTTTTGACAAGACCGATTCCAATTCATAACGATCATTCTTAGTGTAGTTAAATCTAATAGGGTTAGGTGTAAATAATAAACCTAGTTGTTCTAATAATGTTACATTTCTGGTACCCGTAGTATATAAATTTTCACATATTGTGACGTCAGAAGGTACAACTACGGGTGGTGTATTTGTATTATCCATACCTTATTTAATTAAAGATTACATTTAATAATAACATATGGATTATATTTGTATAGTCGATGATGTTGAGACCAATGGGGACTTTATTAATTATAGAAACTATATATAAACACATGTAATAAAATGTCAAAATTAAGTATAGCATTACGTATAATAGATATAATTTTAGTATATTTTGTAATTGATATAGCACTTGATGCTTATGATGTATATTTTGTATTCAGTAGAATATCACCGACTGTTATAAATTTATTATTAATTATTTGTACGTTTAATTTAATATAGTTTATATTAATAAAAAATAGTATTTTTCACATCTAGTGGTAATTCAAGATTACGACGTTATCGTACAAATGATAAATCTAATTTTTTCTTTAGTTATGTACAATGTCTACTACTACCACTAACACTAACAAGGTTAAATTTACCTAATATCGATGATATGACCAGAGCACTCTTTATATCATCCGTAGAATGCTGCTGGCTCGGACATATAACCAATTTATCTCATAATATACCATTAATATCCATCTCTATACTAAGACTATATCTCCTATCCGATGATTACACTACCTTTTTATACATTCTAATACACTGCTCATTATTCACTCTACTCAATATCATACACAAAAAGTATGTTTATCAGCAAATTAATACAATTAACACTCCACCTGAAGTATTTCCACTAGGCGTGTGGCCTTCTATATTTACTTCCCCCTCCGCTTCCCTGAGATCAGCTGCGGGTAGTCCACTTCCACTTGAGGTCCAATACTACTCTTCATTCCACTAGGCGTGGTGCCTTCTCTATTTAGTTGTCCCTCCGCTTCCCTGAGATCAGCTGCGGGTATTTCGCCACGATCTCCGGGAGTGGCATTACCGTTTACGGATAGGTAATTGGAAGAGCTGACGGCAGGACCAAGAGAGGTGGATTGGACCTCAGGTGGAGAAGCCTCCACGGCTAGTGGAACATTGGTTATAACTTCGGGTGTATGATGTCTATTTGTGATTATATTATTATTAAATTTATATATATTATAGTTTATCTTTTGGTGAATGTGTGGCATCATCTCAATTGGTTATAGTATTATTGCATTTATTTATTAGAGGTCATTTAATATCGACTAACATCGCATATGTATATTTTATAAATATATTTTACCGTTTGGTATGTTTTTATAAGTATATGATTGTATAATATAATATTATAGATATTTCTATTATCTACATTATATTTGATCATTTATTTTGTTCATTTATGTTATGATTATATTGTTGGTAGTAGTATTATATTATTATTATCTACATTATTATTGATTTATTCTACTTATAAATATGTATTTTGGTTTGCTAATGCTCCAGTATATCCATATGGTAATGTTTTTTTTAATATTTTATATTGAATTAATTTATTAGACAAATCGTCATTTGCATTTCTATCGGAATTATTTCTTAGGAAGACACCACTTACATTAATATTCTTTTGGTTTATATTAACGATTTTATTGGTTATAATAACATGTTATAAATTAAGATATAATACTTCAATTACTGTACGATTACGTAAAATATTTCATTTTTTAATATCAGCTAATACCATTTTGGCATTTTATTTCCATCAGGTATGTTTACATTTATTGTTAAAATCCTATATCTCTTCTATAATTTATACTTTTATTTATATAACTTTAGGAATTAGCATTGGTAATGGCATTATTGGTTTTTGTATCAGTATTAGTTTATTTGGAATTATTACGTGTAAATGGATTATTACAATGGAAGATATCTAAATATTTAACAGCTTTATATCAAATGTATGCCTTATTTCATTATTAAATAAAAAAAATTTCCTCTTACAGATTTGGGGAATGTTATATTAAAGATGAGATTGTTATATCACATTTAGCTTTAGTATATGGGTATTTATAATTCTATTGAATATAATTTTTACTAATATAGGATATTAATGCCCATTATTGTTGAACTTTTTGTATCTCATAAATATGATTGGACAAGGGGTGGATTAGGTGTATTTACAATAGGCATAGGTGATTCTATGGTATGTTAATCAATGTATGTTTATATAATCATATAATTTTATAGGCATCTATAATTGGATCAAGATTTTCATTAAATAAAAAATCAGTAGAAGGTTCATTATCATATTTCGTGTCATGTTTAATACCAATGTGTATGGTAACATTCTTACAACATGTATGTTAGATAATATATACATTATTATAATGATAATAATATAGGGTAGAGATGTATTTATGTCTAGATTATCATGTAATTTATCTATATCATTTTTAACTTGTATGTTAGAGGTATGTTGAACATTATTCTAATACATACTACACCTCCCCAATATAGGCAACAACAAGCGAAAATGACAATATTCTATTACCATTATATGCATTATTATTATATGATAAATAAACTTCTTCTTTTAATTTAAAATAATATCATTCATACTAATTTATTATTAATTTACTTGTCTAATAATTGAGGATGGGGTTGCTCATATTCTACTGCGAGTTTTGATTAATAGGATATATATTCTGGTAATAACATCTCTTTTTACCTTTGTAAATATATAGTGGTTTTAAAATATAATTATACAGCAGGTATAAATAAAAATTCATTTTTTTTATTGCTTTAGTTACCTGTGGTGTTTGTTTGCCACTTGTTTTATTATATGGTTATATAATTTAGTGTGTACATAATGGATTTTACAGAGCTAGAATCACATACAGGTTTACGATTTAGTTGGAATATATGGCCATGTACCCATGATGAAGTCGAAAAAATCGAAATACCTATTGGTTGTCTATTTACACCTCTTAAACCATCTGATGATACATATAAAATACCCCTTGTAGAATATATGCCTGTTAGATGCAGAAATAGTGGCGTATTTCTTAATCCATATTGCCATATCGATTTTCGGGCAAAAACATGGACGTGCCCTATTACATTACAAAGAAATCCATTACCACCATCATACGCTGAACATATTTCACCAACAAATCTACCCTCAGAACTCTCCAATCTCACCATGGAATATATCATACCATCCAATGTCACCGGTGGAACTTTCCCACCCACCTTCATCTTCCTAGTCGATACCTGCATACCCGAAGAAGAACTCGATCAACTCAAAGACTCACTACAACAAGTAAGTATATCATCACAATAAATAACACATGATGTATTTCCATTCCACCTGAGGTCCATCAACCTCTCTTCGTCTTGCAGACAGCTTCTCTATTTAGTTGTCCCTCCGCTTCCCTGAGATCAGCTACGGGTTCCACTTGAGGTTACATTCTCACTACCATCACCTCCGCCACGATCTCTGGGAGTGGCTATACTCTTTAGAGATAGGTAATTGGAGGAGCTGACGGCAGGACGAGGAGAGGTTGGAGAAGCGTAGGATGGACCTCAGGTGAGCATTCCAGATTTTTTTATCTTACTTTATGTTAATATATTGAATTATAATTATAGGTGATAAATATGTTGCCACCGAATGTGAATGTTGGTTTGATAACATTTGGTTCGGTGATAAAGGTTCATGATTTGACGGATGGTGAGATACCTCGTTGTTATGTATTGCGTGGTAATATTGAGCATAATACTGATTATATAAAGCGTGTATTGAATATATCACAGACTAATAGTAGGTTTATACAGCCTATATCATTATGTGAGTATGTATTGAATAATTTTTTGGAGGATTTGATACCTGATACGTGGCCAGTTGGACAGAATAGTCGTCATAATCGTTGTACTGGTTCTGCATTGAGTGTAGGTATTAGTTTATTGGAGAGTTATTGTATGAATCGTGGTGGACGTTTGATGTTATTTTTGGGTGGTGTAACTACATATGGTCCTGGAAAAATAGTAGAATTATCATTAAATGAATCAATTAGACATCATTTAGATTTACAAAAAGATAATTATAATGCACGTTTAGTAAAATCTGCATTATTATATTATACAAATTTAGCTAAGAAATGTGGTAATAATGGTCATGTTGTAGATATATTTGCATGTTCATTAGATCAATCAGGTTTATATGAGATGAAAGTATTATGTGATAAGACAGGTGGTTATATGGTAATGTCAGATTCATTTAGTATGAATGTATTTAAAGATTCATTAAAATATGTATTTACATTAGATGAAAATGGTACATTAAATCATGGATATAATAGTAGATTAACAATATTTTGTTCAAATGAGATTGGTATATCAGGTGCAATTGGTGGTTGTATTAGTTGTAATAATAAAAAAAATAATAATACAGATTTAATAATAGGTGAAGGTAATACAAATGAATGGATAATAGGTTCATTAGATAAACAATCAACAATAGCATTTTATTTTGATATAAATAATAATAATAATACAAAAACATCATTAATATCAAATGCTATATCAACATTTAGTAGTAATAATCAATCAATAAATAATACAAATTTATCATCATCATCATCATCTACATTAAAAGATAGTTTTATACAATTTCAAACTGTATATTATCATTCAGATGGTAGTAAAAGATTACGTGTTACATCATTTTCATGTAAATATTCTAATATTAATATTAATAATGGTTTTGATCAAGAAGCATCAGCTGTATTAATAGCACGTTATGCATTATATAAATTAGAATTAGAAGAACCAATTAATGTTTTAAGATGGTTAGATAGAAAATTAATTAATTTAGTTACAAAATTTGCTGATTATAAAAAAAATGAAATTAATACATTTAGATTATCACAAGAATTTTCTATTTATCCACAATTTATGTATCATTTAAGAAGATCTAATTTTATACAAACATTTAATTCATCACCTGATGAAACAGCTTATTATCGTACTATATTTATACGTGAAAATGTTATTAATTCACTTATTATGATACAACCTGCATTATTAGAATATAATTTTGATAATCCTACACCACAACCTGTTTTATTAGATGCTATCTCATTAAAAAAAAATGTTATACTTATGTTAGATACATTCTTTCATATTATCATTTGGCATGGTAATACTATACATCAATGGATCGAACAAGGTTATCAAAATAAACCCGAATATCAACATTTTAAAGAATTATTATCATCACCCAATAATGATGCTAAACATATACTCAATGATAGATTCCCTACACCCAAATTCATACTCTGTAATCAAGGTGGTAGCCAAGAAAGATTCCTACTCGCAAAAGTTAATCCATCCACAACACATAATACCATACATAATGACTTCGATGATACAAATACCATCATCAATACAGATGATGTCTCACTCAAAACATTCATGGAACATCTCATCAAAATCGTTATACAAGCATAATCATATCAATAACAATCAAATAATTCCACTCGAGGTTACATCCACCTCCACCTGAGGTCCAATCCAACTCTTCATCTCACGCCTCGTCTTCCACTAGGCGTGGAGCCCTCTTCCAATTACCTATCTCGAATGAGTAATGCCACTCCCAGAGATCGTGGCGAGGTTGAGTAGATGACCTCAAGTGGAACCCGCAGCTGGTCTCAGGGAAGCGGAGGGGGAAGTAAATGAAGAGGCCGCCACGGCTAGTGGAAAGACCTCAGGTGGAAAGCTATCTTAAGACGAAGTAAGGATTCGAGTGGAGAAGATGTTGATTGTACCTCGAGTGGATAACAAACAAGTTAGTGCATTCTTTTAGAAATGTGTGATATTGTTATTGTGTATTATAGAATGGGTGTTGAAAATTGAAATGAAAGGTTGTTGTGATGTGGTGGAGTGTAGGTGTAATTGTATTGTAATTAGTCACTTATTGATGAATTATGCGAAATAATATATATTTTTTATAATTTAAGAAGAGATATTAATGCCTATAATTAATTTGTTTCATTTGAGGATTCTAAATGATTCCCCCACACTTCTATTAATCGTAATATAATTAGTTGGTATATGTATATATATATTAATTTAGATGGCAGGTGACAGTAAAGCATCGGCTGATTTGCGTAGGTTTATGGAAAAGAGATTAGATGGTGAGTTGAAATTTGATATATTATTCACAATATTATCAGTACATTTGAATGGACATAGACATGTAGTCGGTGTATTACGTGGTTATGATACGTTTATGAATATCGTATTAGATAATGCTATTCAAGTATCAGATGATCAAGAAGTTGAATTAGGAATCATTGTTATACGCGGTAACTCTATTGTATATTGGGAATGCTTAGATAAAGTACATACTAGGTGAATCGAATTTATCACCTTTTTATTTTAGTTAATATTTCCTTTTTGTACACTGTAGTATTTTAATAGTGAATTTTTTATTTTCACTGTTCATTTTGGGTAAATTTCATCCAATTTAAAATTTATACCCAACTTTTGTCTATCGGTCTCGTTAATAACAATATTAATCCTTGATCTTATCAAGAAATATACAAAAGAAAAAAATCTTTAAATTCATTTGTTCATAATGTCAGATTCCAAATTGACACAATCCGAAATTAACTTTTTGGGTAACTTGTCATAACATCTCATATACAATATCAATATACTACAGGTTTTGACTGGTCTAAATCTAAAGAATGGTTACACTACTATAATAATTTATATCCTACACCACCATTATCAAAAGTACCAAAATTTAAGCGGAATTGGTACAGAAGATTTGTTGTATGTCTACCATCATAACTCACGTTACTATTATCTCTTATATAGGATTCGTCATTACCCGAAAACTCCACCGTTGGTGATCCATTACCGTCTAACACCACCACTTCAAGCACATCAAGTAATAATTTTCGCACGAATTATTATCCTACATGTACGCTCATTAATCCGCTAATTCATCATCTCTACAGCCAAAGGTCCATTCCTACAAGTACTACTTGTAAACTTTGAATTCATACTTCGACTCTTATACGTCCTATTCACGGTCATTATCACTCTTTCGCCACTACTCAGAGTCAATCATGTCGTCATGAGGGTATGTCCAAACATGCAGTCAGTCCTCCACCTGAGGTTACATCACCTTCTCTTACACCTGAGGTCTTTCCACTCGGCGTGGTGCCTCTTCTATTTACTTCCCCCTTCGCTTCCCTGAGATCAGCTACGGGTAGTCCACTTGAGGTTACATCACTACCTCTACCTTCTCTACTGCCACGATCTCTGGGAGTGGCATCACTCTTTAGAGATGGGTAATTGGAAGAGCCTCCACGGCGAGTGGAAGAAGAGTTGGTTGTAACCTCGTGTGGAATGGTTCTAACTTCTAGGGTACCGCGTAAACAGTATGGGAGGATTTATTTTTGATTTTACATTGATTATATTTTACAGAATTTTATATCATGTTCCTTTGGTTTTTATTATCTGTTTTTGTTGTTATCTTTGTATAATGCGTATGGATTACCGAAATTTGAAATGAGTTGGTTTTCTAGTGTACTATTGGATGATAATTTCCATTACATAATGTTTGGATTATCATTCTTTACATCACCGCCTAAAGCTGTTTATACTATACCACAACTTATTACTGTAATTATCGGACTAAATCGTATATATAAATCACATAAACAACAACTTCCCAAGATTATCAAGTATGTTTATTGTAAGGATCGCATTGAATAGTCGTTTCCCACTGAATTATTATTTATCTTTCCATTTATTAAAGGATAAATTTTATTAATATTCGGTGGACGACATATAATTCTCTTATATTATTGAAGATATATAACAATTCTATAGTAATCAATTGGTATACAAGGTTTTCAGAAAGTTAGAGGATAATTTATCCTTATTGTATCAGATGAGGTCGACCATGGAGGCGTCGATTATAATCTATCTCGTATTATCTGTGTTTAAAAATAGGTCAATGTTAATTACTATTGTTGTTTACGGCAACTTCATTAGATTAAAGTAAGTTTATGTATCAAAAATAGGAAAATTTTTAAATTAAATTCAACTAAAATAAATTATATAGGATGGCATCACGCGATTTATATCTTATGGATACGTTTAGAACATTAAATTGTAAGTTGAATTAAAATTAATTCCCCATATTTATATTAAATTCAGCAAACATAATAAATTTATTAAGTAATAGTTATGTACCTCCAATTATAAGGTCAGCATATTATAAGGTATGGATTGAAGATTATGAATTTGTTAATAATACATTTAGGTATCAGATCTACTTTACACATACTTTACTAGAAGATGAATTAATTTGTAATTTCATACTTTCTTACATATATGAGATCTATATTGTTGTTCCATCCATTATACATTCATATCTTTTTGTATATCCTCAACTGCATCAAGTAAAACCTTAAATCTGAATGGTTAATATAAAAATCCGACCAGACACTTACTCGTTTTTATAGTCTTCACATTGCTTTTCGATCAACTTTAATTGACCAATCCAATTAATCTGCGATAATTTCCTCTTTTTATTATATTCCTCCACATCACTACGAAGTTCATCCCTCTTTTTAGTTAACCTATGTGCAATTTATACATATATATAATTAAACCCAAAGAAATGGGTTATGAGTATTGTCTACACTACCCAAGGTCTAATCCACCTCTTCTTCCACTCGGCGTGGATCCTCTTCCTTTTACTTCCCCCTCCGCTTCCCTGAGATCAGCTCCGGGTTCTCCACCTGAAGTTACATCCTCTACTTCTGCCACGATCTCTGGGAGTGGCTTTACTCTTTAGAGATAGGTAATTAAAAGAGATGTCTGCAAGACCAACGATGGACATCGAGTGGAACAGTTGTTGTAACATAAGGTGGATAGTTGTCTGTAAGACAAAGGATTGACTTTAGGGAAGTTCTGTAGACTATACTACAGTATCTCACTGTGTTATTTATTGTTTGAAACATACATCAATTTTAGAAGTGTAATATCATCGAGATGTTTGAGCCATTGTCCTTCTTTGTACCGATCTAGTATTTCTAGATTGATCATTGCGGCATTTGAATATTGTAGTAGCATTTTGACATTATTTAAATCAGTGGTGTTTGTATTGTAATTATCGAAGTTTAATTTCGTCATCTCTTGGCCTGAAGGAAGTATATGGTGTAAATAGGATCGTATTTCAACATACCATTTTTTATACGCTCAAGTTCCAAGTTGTATAAATTATCCTTTTTTTTATGTTCATATGGTAATGGTAGGAGGTATTTCTTTAATAGTTCTTCCTCGCTAATATTTTGTTCATCTAATATCAGCTTCATTTCATCTTGTATTAAATCCTTTACGACCTTTTCCAATTCTATCGGCACATTATCCACGTAGGATAAACAATCTACCAGATTATGATTGACATTATACTCATACAACCGAAGTTTTTCACTCGACATTCTCGAAAAAGTGATGAATCCAAGTTAAAGTAGGGATGGGATCATAAGATGCTTTGGATGATGCGATGAAGTGATGTTAAAGAGTCAAATGAAGTGCTGCGATGAAATGTAACCTCAATTTAAGAAAAATACACCCGTCATGTCAATTTTATAAATGCTAAAATATTAGGACATGAATATTGGTTAAAAGTTTCGGAATACGATCATGTTATACTGTATGTCATTATCGCTCTATGATGCTGCTAAGGTATGGTGACGAAACTATAGTATTTTATTATTGTTTAAATGTATGATTTTCTTATATAATTGTAATTAATAGACATCGCAAATGTAGTTTTATAATGGGAAATTGTTATAGCCGCAATGATACAGTAGATGGCAATGGCTATGAAGCGTCGAGTTTGGTTGAGAGTGATGGTGGTGATGACAGGGATTATTTGGTACCGGGTATATCGGATGTATTTTATAATGGTGTAAATTATCCAAAGTGTATAATGAAGGATGGTGAGGTAATAATAGATTTAAATGATAAGATAATGCGTGATATCTCAGAGTATCCGCGTGTAAATGACTTGATACTGAATAATGATATATGGAAAAGTCGTATATTATCTTCAGTTAAGCTAAGTAATCGTTATGTAATTGGTAATAATGCCATTGGTTACGGTGTTTGTGGTACTGTTAAGCATGTTGTAAACAGACGTACTCAGAAGGTGTACGCATTAAAATCTTTAAATACATATACATCATCAAGGAGAAAATTGACCTCAATATTTAATGAAATAAGTATAAATACACAATTAGATCATCCACATATCGCATTTATGCATGAGGTTTTTGATGAAGTTGGTAATATCAACATTGTTATGGAATATTGTTCCGGTAATGAATTGTACGATAGATTGGATACTTATAAACGATTCTCTGAGAATTATGCTATTAAAATTACGTTTCAAATGTTACTGACGCTAAATTATCTTCATACCAATGGGATCTGTCATCGTGATTTAAAATTAGAAAATTGGGTATTCACCGATCAAGAAATCGATTCAACGCTGAAAATGATTGACTTCGGATTTGCCAGAGTATTTGAAAAAGGTATACCCATGGGTGGTATGCATGGAACAGTATATTATGTTGATCCAGAAGTTATTGACGGATGCTACAGTGAAAAATGTGATATTTGGAGTACTGGTGTCATCGTTTATATGATGCTAAGTGGTAGTCCTCCATTCAACAGTGAAGGAGATAAGGAAATTTTATGGAAGATCAAGAAAGGCAATCTCAAATTTGACGGAATAAGATGGAGTCCCGTATCAGAATTGGCCAAAGATTTCATTAAATATTTGTTAAATAGAAATAGCAACGAAAGGCCATCAGCCGAAGCCGCATTGAAACACGAATGGCTTAAAAATGAATGGAATAAATTGTTTTTCTTCAAAATCCCAATTGAATTATTAAAACAAATCGTCGTCTTCTCAAAAAAAAACCGCTCAGAAGAATAGTACTCGCACTATCCGTTTTAGAAAGTGATAGAAACTGTCCAAAAGAAGTCTATAAAACATTCTTTGCCATAAATACTTCAAAAAGTGGAACAATATCCTTTGATGAATTCTTCAACGTCATGAAAACACACCTCAATATGAGCAAACAAGATTGCATCAAGATCTTTAATACTATCACATTCAGAAATACACCACATATCAATTATACTGAATTCGTTACAGCTGTTATCGAATACTATGGCATACTCGATATCAATATGCTCTCACTCGTATACAAAAAATTAGACGTATTCAATCACGGATTCATCGATCTAAAATCATTCACCACCGCCATTGGACACCACTTTAACAACATCAAAACAGAAGATATCTTCAGACAAACAGATCTTAATAATGATGGATACATCGATTTCGTCGAGGTATGTTACCAGAAGGATTTTAATGACTGATGTGGTGTAACTCCACCTGAGGCCCAATCTACTATCTTCTACTGCATCTTGTATTCCACTTGTCGTGGAGCCTCTTCTAATTACTTCCCCCTCTGCTTCCCGTAGATCATCCTCGGTATGTCTACCCGGAGTAACAGAGAGTGTCAACCCAGAAGAACAGACCTCAAGTACAATACCCGTAGCTGATCTACAGAAATCCGAGGGGAAGTAAATAAGGAAGCTGACGGTAGGACTGAAATTAGATGGAGAGTTGTTTGCAAGATAAGATAAGGTGGTAGTGATTTTTTTGGTCTATTAGCTGGTTACATAATATAGATCTAAGGGCGGGTTAATTATAAAAATCTCAAGACTATTGATTTTCCTTAATTAATATTTATATTTTTTAGTTTTGTGAGTGTTTAAGTGATTTAAGTTATCAATCGGATGGACGCTGATGTTGTTTGTTGTATCACGAATGTCAGTTTTATAAATTCCAAATTAGTAGTTAGATTTATTATTTAATTTTGTAACATCTTGTAATTTATATAAAAGTTGAGAATAATATATATATATAAGTACTAGGCACATATTATTCATGTACGTATTTTGGTGTACTTGTACTAGTGGTTCATGTACTACATTTGGTGGTATATCACATTTAATAAAAAAAATCTTCATATATTTTATAAAGTTAAAAATGTCAATTAAAGAGAGAATAGAAGACGGCTGGTGGAAATATATGGATGTTAATAATTATAATGAGGATGGAAGTAGTAATAGCAGTATGAGTCGCACCTCCAATGAAGAAGATGAATCGACAGCATCATATAGTTTTAATGTACCATTTTACTACAATAAAAATGATTCAACTAATCAATGCAATAAAGAAGATTGCGACAATGCCGTATGTGATGAGGTGTCATCAAATGAGAGTCAGTCTATGGATAATGTAGTAGAACAACCAGATAATTCAAACGTAAATACAGTACAAGAATCCATGAGTGAAGAAAATTTCCCATGTGTAACAGATAAAGTTGATGTAACAGTTGAAATTTATAAATTTGAAATTGACAAATTAAATAAAATTCAAGATGTATTGAAAAAACAACTAGAAAATAAAGACATACAAATATCCAAACTATCCGATAAAGTAGAAGAATTTGAGCATTGGAAATCACAACTAGATGCCAACAAAGACACCTCGATCAAACAATACCAAGATGCATGTCACACCATCATCGAACTCAATAATAACAAAATACTCACGCACGAACAACACATCCAAAACCTCTCGAATAAATTACAACAGGTATGTCATTTCCTTCACAAGCATTGTCTATCGGAGATTACTATTTATTACACATTTTCTTCGTCCTGCCGTCAGCTCTTCAATTTACTTCCCCGTAAACGGTAATGCCACTCCCGGAGATCGTGGAGGTCATGAGGATTGGACCTATGACTATCGGTTGTTGGTAGTAATCTTCAGTAGACAATTGTTCCTTCACTACTTTTGTGTGACTAAGAAATATATATTAAAATTATAGATGGAGTGTGAACATAATAAAAAGGATGCTGAAATTCGTGAATTGCGTGAGCGTCTACTGGATTATGACTTAGTATTGGAGAAGAAGGACATGGAGATATCATCTTTGGTTATAGACAAGCAGATGCTGAAGGATTCTATATATGAACTTGAGAAGACATACAAACAAAGGGAAATGAAGATGAAATTAGAGGTTGAAATTGAATATCAGAGCCAGTTGAAGCCTCTATTGAGTGAAAATGATAAACTTACTCAAATTATAGATACTAAAGACAGTGAAATAGAAGAGTTAAATAAACTTGTAAAAACTACCAAAGATGAATATACTAAACTTTTGAGCGGGGTACGTTATCATTTTTAAATCATATTTTATTCATAATTTTTAGGTGATGACATTTAAGGAGGTGATTTTACGTAAGAATGAGGAGATAAAATATTACAAGGATAGATTGATTAACATGGAATCGGAGATGGTCATGAATGATCGTACATCAGAATTAAAGGTATCTGTAGAGGTACAGAATAAATTGAAGGATAAATGTCGTGAATTGGAGTGTAAATTATCAAAATACGAAATAGCAGCAAAATTACGCGATAAAGTTGGTGAAAACAATATGTGCTATGATAATAAACTACAATTAACTAAAACTGAAGATAAAATAACTTCATATAATGATATGGGGTTACATAATAACCAATTGCTACTATTACCACAATCTAACATCAAACGCTTATAAATCATAATCATGTGCTAATTTTTTAAAAAATTTAGAACCCCCATGATACATATTTTCCCATTATTGATTATAAATTATTTCTAGATTTTAAATGATTGCTGTATGATATCCCATAGATTATCACAAGAGTTGATATTTGTATCACTTAACGGTATTTTAATTCTGTTCCATGAATCCCCAACATAATTTGTGACTAAAGCAATTTCTACATTTAGGTCGTTTTCTTCATCGATGACAATTATACGTAAAGCTGATGATAGAAAATTGTAATATAGCCTGAAGTTTCAGTGAATGTACTGAAATGATTCAAAACGCACCTATACCTCCTTTTAAGGTTATTGTTATTTAATTCATTAAGTGCCAATTCATCGTTTAGTAAATTCAATTTAACTTTCAATTCTTCAACTTGGCATTCCTCACTTATAAATGATGACCTCCATAAATTTAATTTATCTAAATCATCTTGCCCCTTTAGCATTTTAAGAACATTCTCATCATCTGAAGGAATTTTTGTTGAAGTAAATAAAATTTGGATAAATATACTTGAATTAAAGTTTGACTTCCATTTTTTAAACTCATCCAATGTATTTTCATAATTATTCTTCTCAGATTCTAATTGTCTATTTAAATCTAAAGAATATGATGAAATTAAATAATGGAATATCAACTTACTATTATGTGACTCACTTATGTTATTAATTTTTTTACTAAAAATCTTCTTCAACTTTTCATGTGTATTTATAAATTCATTTACTAATCCATCTTCTATAGACTTGTCGTTTATGTAATCCACAGTCTCCCTAACAACATCATCAAAAATGCTGAATAATAGATCATTCCTGCCATTTACAAGATCCAAATCTAATTGAGATAAATTCTTCAACTTGAGTTTTACATTAGTTAATGCCATTTTGAAGTACAAATTTCATTTTATAAACATTGAATTATCCATCCCGTATTTTGAAAATTTAATGATTCATTGACCTAAATTATCAATAAATTGTATTTAAACAACCTTTTAATATACATTTTCGTCTACACATTTTGTATTTACAACTGTTGTATGCGATCACAACTAAATGTGGTATGAGGTATAGTTACATGGATATAAGGTAATGTACAGGATATAAATATGGATGATGATAATGACAGACAGAGATATAATAAAAGTCAAGGTATATTGTATGAAAGAGAATCGCAAAGTGATCAATCATGGTTTGATATATTCGGTTTTGGTAAACGTAACGTATTAAATAACAATCTAACATATGGGTTAACATTAGCATTGCCACAGTGTAGCTGTAAACGTGTAGAATCACGACCTTTAAAATTTAAAATAGAAGTACCGCCAAATAAACAACAAAAACCGCTACCAAAGCATATAAAAGGCGAAAGATGCAGTAGATTCAATCATTGGTGGCTAAAATGCTGCCAATCTGCAATATTAAAACAATCGGGGATATACTGGAACTTAATACAACTATTCGACGTCAAACTCAACGTAAATGGTAAAGAGACAACTGTCTGTGATTTAGTACTCGGGAATAAAACCACATTAGCAATCACCCTAGACATCAGAAGAACCTATCCATCATTGAAATTTTTTACAAGCTATGGGTATCTTTAAATTCCACCTGTAATTATATTCATTGTTAGACGGCGCATGCTCAGACGCATATTATTAGCATACGCATTCTTCGACCCGGATGTAGGATACGTACAAGGACTCAATTTTATCGTAGCCAACCTGCTTTGGCACTCAAATGAAGAACAAGCCTTCTGGGCGCTCATCTCACTCATGTACCTCTACGATATGAGATGCATGTTCTTACCCGTATGTCTTTAGTCTAGAGAATTATGAGTGAGCCTATATCTATCCCACATATTACTTTATTCGGTCTCCCTGGGAATTGAGGCCAATTTGTATTGTAATCTGTGGACTGGATAACGCTTAAGTCGCTACGTTCGTTAGGTGGAACATGATACTATTCTAGGGTTTACCGGGTGTATTTAGAAGATGTGAAATATTGGACAAGTGCATGGAGAGGAAGGTACCAAGATTGCATAGGCATTTGGTTTGTTATGATATTGCTTGATTATTTATTTTATAGAAAAATATCGGTTTTCATATTCCAATGATATCATTCGATTGGTTAATGACGTTATGTGCAAATTCTATACCCATTAAGCCATTGGTATTTATAAATTCAAATTACTAATAGGTGAATATCTACTTCTATAGGGTCGGCTGTGGGATTCGTTTTTCTCTGAGGGTTGGATTGCCATATTTCGTTTCATACTCTACCGCTTGAATCAATTCCAAGGTTTAAATTCCAAAATTTACTTAAAAATTCTCATTCAGACCATCTTACAACCATGACAGATATCGCCGATATAATGAAAGTTATTAAATATGGCAACACCAATACACGCTGGAGCCTCATTGAATTACTACCCGGTATATCATTTAATTGGATCAAATATCTTACTCATAATTATAGGGTTTGGTAGTAGTTCGAGTAATAGGCGTCATCAGTTGATAATGGATGCTTATTCAATGAATCCAGACAATTTGACGAATGACCCGAATCAAAATTGTAATGAGTCAGATTGGTTCAATATAGTGGAAGAATCATTAAAATTCAATCTCGAACCAAAACTAATACACGAATTAGAACTCAGCTACCAAAATTATGAAGCTGAAGAGCCACCATCAACAGAAAATTCTACATCAAGGATTACCTCTGCTGAGGGTTGTTCACCTGAGGTAACCTACACTGTTGGTCCAACTCTCCTTCGTCCTGTAGACAGCTCTCCTAATTACCTATCTATAAAGAGTATAGCCACTCCTGGAGATCGTGGCGATGTTAAAGGTAGTGATGAGACCTCAAGTAAAATACCCGTAGCTGATCTCAGGGAAGCGGAGGTAAATAAAGGAGATCCATGCAGTGGGAGAAGAGATAATACAGGAAATATCAGTGGATCACCTAGCAGAATGAGAGATGAAATAGAACAGGGACATATTGATGAACAGCAAGTTTGTAGCGATTCTCCTCCGACTATATCCAACACCGGATCTGTATTGCCGATAGAGCTGTTGAACGAGTGCGGGTATGGCGAGGTATCATTGAAGTTAATGGCGTTAATTAATGATTTTAAGGATCGTTTGAATGCAATTGGTGTATCTAAGGCATATTTATTACATTTACGTGCGTTAAATGATGAGTAGTAGAATCAATTTATAATTTTGTTTACAACTTTACATAAATCGCTCCAAACTTGCTCCATTGAATTATTCGCATCAATTATTGTACACTTATTCTTGCTCTTGAATATATTTACTATTGGTATTGTCTCTTCTCGATATACACGTATACGATTCTCCACCACCGATATTTTATCATCAGAACGCTCTAATTATTATAGGTAGTTAATTATATCGGATATTATTTTTCCACGGTATTTTTCAAACAAAAACTTACGTTCGCCACTTCTTTGTACTATACGATTAATAGAAGTATCATTACTACATTCAAATGTTATAAGATGCAATGCTTCCACAGTATCATTCATTATCTCGTTCCATTGACTATAATTCTCATAATTCCTGGGATAACCATCAATCAACACAACATATCTACCCCAACCAAATCCCATTATCTTCTTCTTCAATAGACGTATAGTTATCACCGCCGGTACTATCTCACCTGTAAAAATTATATATACCCCCGAAGGGATTAGTGACGTAGGTGATATCTACAAACCTCGATCAAGGTACCACTTGATAGTTTCTATGACGTTAGAGTTTGGGTCATTCATTTCATCACGTAGACATTGACCTGCGGATACATGTTTTAATCCTAGGTGTTCTGCGATGCGCTGTGACTGTGTGCTTTTACCGGATCCTGGCATACCGGTGATAAAAATCTGGCAAAATAGGATGATTTGTATTTGTTATAATTGAAAACGTACGATTTTCTGTACGGGTTTGTCGTCCATCGCTTAAAAATTATATTAATACATGGGAAACTACTAATTAAATAACAAAATTAACATTATAACATTTATTTAAAATATTACAAGTGAATGATAAATGAATCATGATAGTGATTAGAATATTCGAAATGAATTTTGATCAATTACATCTATGAGTATGAATGGGGACGTATTACACATTAGAAGATATTTATTTCTTATATAACATGACAAAGTGGGATTTCATAAGGTTAATTATACTGTAATTTACTTGATATAATGGTAATTTGTAGAATGATGAAAATTTATGACGCCTCTACTTTTAGGTACAAAATTGTAACCAATTAAAGGAAATATATGATCAGTGCTTTATCAGCTGGTTCAAAAATGATTTCCTTAAGGGTAAACTTACAGATGAATGTAAAAATAAATTGACTGAATACAAAAAATGTGTTTATGTATGTCTACTCTCCTTTGTGAATTAATATAATTGTATAGGATCATTTTAAACAATCTGGTAATCAGAAAATAGCAGATTTCATCAAGCGCTTCGATTAGTCGACAATGGAAGATATTGATTTTCAATTACTACTCAAGCTATTTGAATCTTATTCCAACGCTTTATCATCTATCACTACGAATCTCAAAGCCATTCGTATCATACTCGAGAAGCTTCAATTATTCAATGCAGGATGCAACAAAGACTATGATATCGCTGGATATGGCGGTGTAAATGGATGTACTAATGCCAATATACATCCAGACTTTAAAACTGGTGTGGAATTCGTAGTAAATTCTCATTTATATGGAGAAGATTTCGTAACTCTATCATCCAATGAATCACATCCATATGCAGGAATTAATGGAATTATTCAATATTCTCAGAGGACATCATCCTCCTCGTTGCTGGTTGACTTGTTGAATTTAAATTATCCTGGGATGGTGGCATTATATCTCCAACGTCAGAGTAATCGTTTATTACAGTTAATTAGTGAAATTCGTGTATCTTGCAATAGTATAAGTACGGAAAGGAATAGAAATCTCATAGAATCGTGCCGAATATTATTAAATCGCAATATTAATAGTTTAAATTATACAGTTAGTGAAGATGTTACCAATGTATCTTTGAATTTGCTCGACATAGTGGCGCGAATAGATTTAATTTATGAATTTTGTGTTAAATTGGATTCCTATCCAACTATTGATGTAAAAATCCTAAGTAATTTAGATGATTTAATTTCATCCAATATTTAATTTACATTTTTATATTTTCAATTCACATCGCGGGTTGTATCATTGCACTTCAGTGGTACTGTAAAATTTCAAATTTAATTTTACAACCAGATAATGCCAAGTTAAATTTCATATTTCAATTCAATCATGGAAGATATTAATATCGATACCAATTTGTACTCTAGACAAATTGGTGCATTTGGCATTGAGATGATGGGTAAATTACAGAAGTTGAATGTACTAATCATAGGACTTAAATCATCAGGAATTGAAATTGGTACGCTCTTTACATATTAAATTTCAAAATTTCATTATATAGCCAAAAATTTAATGATAATGGGAGTAGAATCTATTTGCATACAAGATGATGATATTGTACAACAGAAAGATCTAGGAACAAATTACTATCTGCATTATGACCACGTAAATAAATTTAAAGTCAGTTACGCCGTTTTAAACAAACTCAAAGATCTAAACGCCAATGTACATGTCGATGTACATGAAGGATATATTGATGAAGTAAGTTCAACGTTTCTCATCTTCTACTCTTTTCCACTCGCGTTCCACTTGAGGTCCATCTTTTCCATTGCATGGAGCTCTTCCACTTATTCCCCTCAAACTCTCATAGATTGTTCTCGGGTCTATCATAATCATCTGTCCTTTCTCACATTCTTTTTATCAGACTTTAATATTAATGTATGATGTTGTTGTATGTTGTGATCAGCCCTTAGAGCTGGTAAAGAGATTAAATAATTCATGTCGTAATAATGCTAAAAGTAAAAGGATCGGTTTTATATCATCTGATACTTTTGGTATGATTGGCGCAATCTTCGTTGATTTTGGATCGGATTTTATATGCCATGATGCTACTGGTAGAGATATAAAGACTGGTATAGTCGAAGCTGTAACAAATGTTAGACAATCCATTTAATACTTACTATTTATATATTCTCAGGAAAAAGAAGGACTCGTTACTCTTCATGTTGATAAAGCAATGGATTTTCAAACTGGAGATTATGTTAAATTTAGCGAAGTTGAAGGAATGGTAGAATTAAATTCATTAGAGCCAATTCAAATAAAGGTTGTTAGTAAAGACTCGTTTACCATCGGTGATACCACGTATTACTCAAATTATACAAAGTTAGTTTTCACCCACTCACAAGCCGTTGTCTAATCGAAGGTATATATCACCTGAGCCAAATCCTTACCTCCGCCACTATCTCTGGGAGTGGCTCTACTCTTTAGAGATAGGTAATTAGAAGAGCTGTCTGCGGGACAAAGAGAGGTGGATCACCTTCGGTTGAGGTAATATTCCATCATATTTGAGGGAGAACATACGCCAGAATTGGCGGAAGTTACGGTTATTTTAATTCGTTCATATATTTACTTGTAGTGGTGGTATAGTGACAGAAGTTCGCAGGCCAAAGTATATTGCTTTTCGTAGTTTTGAGGATTGCATTTTGTCTCCCGTTGAAGGTAATGATGCGTTGATGACGATGGATTATAGTTTGATTGGAAGAGCTGAGCAATTGCATTGGATAAGTATGGCTTACAGAATGAAAGGTGTGGATAATTCTACACTTCAATTGTGTAAGGAGCTTAATTCTAACTGTAAATCATGTAAAGTTGATGAAATTGATGAGAAACTTTTTAATAATTTTATACATTTTGCCCATTTAAGAGTACCACCTCTGGCATCATTTGTTGGCGGCGTCGTTGCTCATGAGGTAAATTTACCCATACCATTACATAAAATTTAATTAAATTCATCAGGTTATTAAATTTACTGGAAAATATCACCCAATATATCAATGGTTATATTGTGATTTTACACTACCATCTGACATATTAACCGGTGATTTCACCGGTATGGGATTCGACGCCAGATATACAGATCAAATTTCAATTTGGGGAAGTGATTTACATAATCTTATTCAAAATGCCAAGATATTCATAGTATATCTTTTAAAATAATATTATCAATCATATTCATTATTCAGGTCGGATCCGGAGCACTAGGTTGTGAATTCATCAAAAATTTCGCACTATTAGGCTGCGGCTCACAAAATGGATCAATTACCATAACTGATAATGACCACATCGAATTATCAAACATCAGCAGACAATTTTTATTCCAATCAGTATGTTTATTCAAGGCTAACTTGATACTGAGCTGTTGATACTCCACCTGAGGTTACCTCTACTGTAGGTCCAACCTCTATTCCTCTTGCAGAGAGCTCTTCCAATTACCTATCTCTAAAGAGTAGAGCCACTCCCGGAGATCGTGGCGGAAGTGAAAGTGTTGAGTACATGACCTCAAGTGGAACACCCGCAGCTGATCTCAGGGAAGCGAAGGGGGAAGTAAATAAAGGAGCTGATGATAGGATTTATCTGCTCTCAATTTAATCTGATGTTAACGATTTTTTATAGCGTCATGTCGGTTTGCCTAAATCTAAGGTCGCTGTGGAGTCTGCGTTAGAGATTAATGGTGATATGAAAATTTTACCATTGGAACTACGCGTTGGCGAAGATACAGAAGATTATTTTGATGAGCAATTTTGGTCTAATTTAACTATTGTTGTAAATGCACTTGATAATTTACAGGTAAGACGAGTGTTCAACGTAACTACTTCATATATTTAGGCAAGACAATATGTTGATGGTAAATGTGTATGGTATGAAAAGCCATTAATAGAAAGTGGTACATTAGGTACTATGGGTAATGTACAGGTCATTATACCACACCTAACACAATGCTACGGTGAAAGTCAAGATCCACCAGAAACATCCATACCATTATGCACATTAAAACACTTCCCATATCAAGTCGAACACACAATCGAATGGGCCAAAGATCTGTTTGTAGGAATCTTCACACAATTGCCACTCGATATCAAAAATATATACAACAATCACGGTATGTCACACTCCACACTTTCGAATTTCATGAAAGTAAAACGTTGTCCTACAGTAGGTTTTCCACTTGAGGTCCAATCCTACTCTCATTGCCACGATCTCCGGGAGTGGCTATATTCTTTAGAGATAGGTAATTGGAAGAGCTCTCTGCAAGAGAAGGAGTGGTGGATTGGACCTCATGTGGAACGAAGTGTTGAAAACAAGGAGTTTTTTATGTCCATTTCGTTTTTGTTTTATATTTATCAATTTTTCTTGTAGATATTGATGATTTATCTATTGAAAGACTAAGATTGATATCAAGATTATTAAAGGTTAATAGAACTAACTGCAAATTGGAATTGTTAAAAATATCAGCTGAATTATTTAATCAATATTTTGTTAATGATATACAACAACTGTTACATACATTCCCCAAAGATCATATCCTATCCAATGGACAACCATTCTGGTCAACACCAAAACGCACACCAACACCACTAAAATTCAATACCAGGGACACAATGACCAAATTATTCGTAAAATCAACCACATATATCTTCTCAACACTGATTGTACGTTTTTTACATCCTATAGAACACAGTGAACGAACCAATGTCACCTCTTCTCCACTCGCCGTGGAGTGGAGGTTCGACTAAGAGTCTTCATGATCCACCTGCTTAAATCCCAACTCTAATCATTAATTTATAAATTAGGGTATTGATGTTGACATATTGGAAGAGGATTATGAGAAGTTATCATTATTGAGATTTCCATCATTTAAGCCAAAGTTGGTGAAGTTATCGCAGGATAATCAGAATCTGGAGGTAGAGGAGGCAATGGATTCTGATGATCGTTTACTACTATTGAATGATATACGTTCTAGTGGTTTATTATTGACTAGTGTTGACTTTGAGAAGGATGATGACAGTAATTATCATGTAGATTTTATATGGTCATGTTCGGTATTGAGATGTAGAAATTACACTATAAATGAATGTGATCGTATGAAGGCTAAACTTATATCCGGTAAAATAATACCGGCTATTGCGACTACAACGTCAATGATTGGTGGTCTTGTGACGTTGGAATTTATAAAGGCGTTGGCTTATAAATTATTGAAGATTGATAGTTTCCGTAATTCCTTTGCATGTCTTGCCACACCTATATGGTTACAATCGGAACCATTACCACCTACACCTAATAAGGATAAAGAATACGATCCTGTTACCTGTGGTCCTGTTAGATGCTTACCACAAAATTTTACGATTTGGGATAAATTACACGTGTTTATACCTAATGGCACCATCAAACAATTAATCGATTGGATTAAATCAAAATTTAATATAGATACCATAATATTATCTACGGGTAATTTATGCGTCTATAATTCATATTTGATCGCTCACAAGAATGATCGCTTATATAAACCCATCACAGAGGTTAGTTTTGACTATACTCATTGTCATCCTTTTCAACCTGAGGTCCAATCCTCTTCATCTCCCGCCTCATCTTCCACTCGCCATGGAGGCCTCTTCCAATTACCTATCTCTAAAGAGTATAGCCACTCCCAGAGATCGTGGCTGAAGAGAAGGTAATGATTGGACCCAGAGTGGCGTACCTACGGTGGAAGATTATATGAGGATGACTAATGATAGTGTTGACAAGATTAAGACCGTTGGTAGACATCCTTAGTAACGATCCCATTCTAGCCTTCTGGAGAAAGCTTCAATTTCATTCCCTTACATAACAATTCATTTAGTTGTACGAGTCATTGAGTGGTAAAAGATTGAGTATAAAATCGTCGCATTTGGTGGTTGACGCTAGTTGTGTAGACAGTGAGGGTATAGACGTGGTGATACCGACGATAAAATTCGATTACAAATGAAAGTTTATAAAATTAATTTATTATTTATACGCACATAAATGTACGAAGAATTAGATATTCATGAGTTTCTACCGGGGAATACATGTCAGCAGATTGTGGATTCTAATATTGACTATAGAAGGAAGGGCTTATGTGTAATTGATAATACCGTACGTGACTATATACGCAATGTCAAAAATGACGATACAATTGATATCACAATAAAACGTTTTCTAAATTTCATTAAATTAAAATTCATCGATAATCCGGATCCTAATTCCAGGATTGGTGGCCTAATGTCTATCGCATGTGCAGGATTGGCACTCGACGTATGTAAATTTAATCATCATTGACATTTATACAGGAATATTTGGAGAGATTTAGTCATGATTTTATTAAAATTGTATTGTCTTCATTTTACGATCAGGACCATAAAGTGCGATACTATTCATGTGAAGTATGTTGATACCTACGCCATCTTACAATTTTACCTTTAGTCATTGTATAACATCATTAAAAAGGCCAAAAGCAACTCCCTAATATTCATTGATGAAATATTCGATGGCATTTGTAAAGTACGTTAATCAATGTTCATCTCCACTTTCATCTACACTACCCGTTCCACCTGAGGTTACCTCTACCGTAGGTCAATCCTGCCGTCAGCTCTTTCATTTACTTCCCCCTAAGCTCCCGTAGATCGCTATCGGGTAGTAAATTATATTCATCATATTCAACCTTCAGTTGTCATGTGACCCAGACGAAGATGTCAAATACGCTTCACAAATATTAAATCGACTACTATGCGATTTATTCTTACAGTGTAAAGAGCTACCCGTTGATAGAATAATTAATGTTCTATCCGATAGGATATTTGTAATCAATCCATTCATCAGACAATTAATCGTAAATTCATCACTATTGTATAATCATAAATTTATAGGTATCATGGATTATCACTCTAAATTCAATCGCATGTTTGTCTCTTATATTATAATCATCTTCATATCCACAGCCATTAATATCATTCATCATTTACCGAAATTGTATCTAGGATTGTCAAATATGCTCATTGATGTAAACAAGTAAGAAAAAATTAAAATTATACCACAATTATCCACAGAGATGTACGTAATTCTGCCGAAACTTGTATCAATGATCTGTTGATACAAATCAAAAAAAAGTATTCAAATAACAATAACATCATCAACGAAGAACTATTCAAAGTCATGCTCCTCAATACCAAACGATCCGAAATACAAATTAAATCACACACCATCATCTGGGCAAGAGAAATAATACACCTACAACCACTCATCATACACTTTGTACGTTTACTATAACGAATGTAGCATCCAATGGACGAAGTGAGATGTTGTCCACCTGAGGTCTTGCCACTCGCCGTGGTGGCCTCTTCCAATTACTTCCCCGTAAACGGTAGAGCCACTCCCGGAGATTGTGGCAGAAGTTTAGTGATTGTAACCTCAAGTGGACTTACTGAATATGATTTATAATTATATTTATAGAAGGGTTTTTCTTTATTATTGAGTTTTCTGATAAAGTCGATTTCTGATACTAACTCTGGTATTATGTATAATGATGAATTTTAATTTATTAGATGTTTCAAAGATAGCTCAGGATGCCAATAAAATTTTATTCAATAATGTTTGTATTATTTTAAAAAAAAATAAATCTCAACGTCTTAGGTTAAGGATGTTTTAAAAACTGTTACATATATCGATGAGCTTGTAGTATCATTAACTGACGTTTTGGATACCTCAAATGAAGAACTTGTTATATTCTCATCATTAGAATGGATTTGTCTAATGCTAGAGATAAGGTAAAATTATTTGTGTGATGCCTATACCATCCCTTCTCATATTATAGTCCCAATGGAATGCTTAATAAATCGCAAATGTTATCTAAATCTGTAATCGGATGCTTCAAACAATCACATTCAGAGGTAATTTCTTTTATAAATTTCTATTCATGTAATCTCAGCAAATAACCAGTGCTATTTTACGCGTACTAGTACTCATAGTCTCACTTGGTGATGAACAATTCGAACTAGTAGCACACGATTTACTCAACTTTCTAAAAAATGATAAAAAAATACTCGTATGTATATCTGCATGTCCGACCTACTATACTTTCGCCACGATCTCTGGGAGTGGCATCACCCTTTAGGGATAGATAATTGGAAGAGGCCTCCACGGCGAGTGGAACACTGGTTGTAACTTCAGGTGGAGAGCTTCCTGCAACTATTTTCAGTTGAATCAAATTTGTGGATATATTTTATGTGTATAGGATGATTATGGCCGTGATATAATATTGAACGTTTGCATTAACGTTGGTTTCGAGCGTTTTTATAGGACTATAACTAGATGTATGAATAATGAAATGGTATGAATCATTTGATTACTTAATTAATTTCAATTTTAGGATAGAGAATTTTTACAGAAGATTATTCATTCATTAAATTGGACATTATTAACAGCTGAGGTTAGAACAATTTTTCATTCCAATTTTTATAATACAGGAAGCTGAAGAATTTAGAATAGAGCTATTAAAAAACAAGAAATCTGATATCGCAATTCAACTACAGAATACATGGTATATAATATATAGCTCAATCATGTATATATAGGATACACGGAAATTTATCATCAGCACTGTCATTTTCACTCTGGACCGAAAATTATAAACTGGCAAATGAAATTGTCACTAAAATGTATGCAATATACAAATATATCAATTGCCAAATGATATACTCTATAATAATCTACAACATCTTATGTCCACCATTCTTCCACCTGAGGTCTAATCCAACTCTCCTTCCACTAGCCGTGGCGCCTCTTCTATTTACCTCCCCTCGGATTCCCGTAGATCATCCTCGGTTTTTGTTAACACAGAAGAACGTGATGTAGTTAATGGACCTCAAGTGGAACCCGTAGCTGATCTCAGGGAAGCGGAGGGGAAGCTAAATAGAGAAGGCCACCACGGCGAGTGGAAAGAGACGACTTTGGGTGGAGCGGTGAGTGTAGAGTATGACAAGGAGATGTTCAACATTTTCTTTTAATATATTGATATATAGATCGGAATCGGTATTAACTATGGATTTTTTGATGAACTTGGATAAGATTGTTCAATTATTGGATTCTCATATATATACTCGTATTAGATTGCATTTATTGGATCCTGGTAGATATCCGGATTTATTGAGAACATTATTAGGATTATGTATGATTTTGCCACAAAATGAAACAAATAATTGTTTGATGAAGAGATTACAGATTATACAATTGACTATGTTACAAGAATTATTAAATAATAAACGATTTAAGTGAAGGGTCAATGATATAGAATCATCATTTACCGAAATTTCTTTTAGTATTCTTGAATATATTGATACAATGATGTATAGAATTTAAATTTATGCCATAAATTTGATAAATTTCTGAATCTACCAAGAATAAAGGTTGTATGCCTAATGATCCAAATGGGTGTATAATATTCATATTGAATGATAATTTATCACCAAACCACAGTAATATTAATGATAATATAATTTTTATACAATATTTGATATTTCTAATGTTACTCAATAAATGTTTAATACTTTCTCTTAAATTACATTTAAATGATATCACTATATCCGGTAATATAAAATTGATTCCATTGTAATTTAGAACATATTTAGTCAATTCGTTATGTAATATATCCTCATCCAATGGTATCCTATACTTTATATTATTATACATAATCCATTCCCCCGAAGATTGTTTACATAAATTGATATCATTATCACATCTAGCTGAGACCTTTCTATTAGGCATTACACATGAGGTCTTTCCACTCGCGTTCCACTTGAGGTCTTTCCACTCGCCTCCACCTGAGGTCTTCCACTCGCCGTGGTGGCCTTCTCTATTTAGTTGTCCCTCCGCTTCCCTGAGATCAGCTGCGGGTAGTCCACTTGGGGCTACATCACTAACTTCCTGTTCTTCCGGGTTAAATTCCTGTTCTTCCTCATTACCTTCTCCACGATCTCCGGGAGTGGCTCTACCGTCTACGGGGAGGTAATTAGAGGAGCTCTCTGCAAGAGAAGGAGAGGCGGATTGGACCTCAGATGGAGAAGAGCTGTCTGCAAGATGACCTCGGATGGAAGTGGAAGACATAGATTCAACATCAGGTGGAACGTAGGAATGAGTTTGTGTAGTGGTAATGTAGTTTAATATTCTTTCGTGGCTGTACTTGTGGTTGATGATGCACATTAGTATACCAAAATCAATGGAATCACCTGTATATTCAGAAAGCATTATTTTATCATTGCATTTATACACAATATACAATAGACAATCGGGGACGTTGATATCATTTCTATCAACTTTCCTATATCTTGACATATGATTATTAAATCTACCATCAGCATTGTAGACAGTGAGATATTTGACATGTTCTTCTAGTAGTAGATTTGCGATATGAAGTACATCATATTCTAACTTTAGAATTGGTGTACAATTGAGGATGCAGTCATTCAGTATAATAGCTACATGTGTAGGAATATTTTCATTCATTTCATTTAAATAATATTGATATCACATTATTACAGACTTTTCTAGAAAAAAAATTACAAAAAATCTGGATAAGAGTATAACAAAATTTTACGTTATGGCTATCTACATTAAATATGATTCTTCACCACATGGTTACACATTTTAAAATTATGGATCAAATATATAATTTTAGGAATATAATCACATTTATACAATATTTGTAAAGAGAAAACATCATTTATCTCCATTATATTCTCTAGAATCTGGACTTTTTTAAATAAAAAAATCCATTACAGACGATGGGTTTAGAAATTTGAATAGCGATAAGTAGAGTTTGAATGGCCGTTTAAATGACGAATCTCATTGCAATGAAGCAGTTTGTTGCTTCTTGGTAATTTTATATTATTTATAAACCATAATAATTCATTTGTAGTGTGTACCTACCATAACCACTATTCATTATTTTAAAGTATGAAATTTAATCTCGCATTGTATTGGATACTAAACACCGGTAGTTTATACGAAAATTTAATCTGTAAACGCACGTTAAAAAGAGGTTTAAAAATGGAATCCATCAACCCATTTAACAATGAACAAAATCTAAGGTTCATCGATATAGGAGCCAATTTAACTGATCCAATGTATAAAGGCATCTATCATAATAGCAACAAACACAAACCAGATCTCAACAAGTATAGCACGTCGTAAATCTAACTTCCATATATTACACATTGTAGAGTAATTGATCGAGCTAAAAGGATCGGTATGGAAAAAATTATCATCACGTCAGGATGTCTCGAAGATGTATATGAAGCACTCGATATCTGCAACGAATATGGTTAGTCATATATATTTCGAAGGAGCATAGCTACTGAAGTGTCTTCCACCTGAAGTCCAATCTTACTCTCTTTTCCATTGCATGGAACTCTCCACTTGAGGTCAGTCCTGCCGTCAGCTCTTCCAATTACTTCCCCTTCCAGCTCCCGTAGATCGCTTCCAGGTTCCACTTGAGGTCTCAACCTGAGGTCCAATCACTACCTTCTACTCCACCTCCTTCACCGCCACGATCTCTGGGAGTGGCTATACCGTTTACTGGGAGGTAATTGGAAGAGCTGACGGCAGGACGACCTCAGGTGTAACACCTAGTTGAAGTAGGAGGAAGATTGTGGCTTTATCATTACACCGTTTAATTCATTATAGATAAGGAATGTTGTTTTTTGTATACAACGGTTGGCGTTCATCCAACGAGATGTAATGATTTTATCAAGAATAAATTTTCATTGGACGAAAATCAATACTTGGAGAAGATGGATGAGATAATATCGCAAAATCCGAGAAGAATTGTTGCCATAGGTGAATTAGGTCTTGATTATGATCGATTGAAATTTTGTACGAAGGATGTGCAAAAGAAGTTTGTTAAATCATACTTCATATACAAACTTTAGATACTTTGAATTACAACTACAATTAGCTAGAAAATATAAATTACCACTCTTTTTGCACATGAGAAACGCAGAAAAAGATACATTTGGTACGTAAATACACTTATATATGGCCAAGACTTACTTACTCCACTAAGGTTTTATCATTCATTCTACTGTTATTCCACTTGAGGTCCTGAAGACAGCCTCTTCTATTTACTTCCCCCTCCGCTTCCCTGAGATCAGCTACGGGTCTCCACCTGAGGTTACATCACTACCTCTACCTTCTCTACTGCCACGATCTCTGGGAGTGGCATCACTCTTTAGAGATAGGTAATTGGAAGAAGCCTCCACGGCGAGTGTAACAGAAGTGGATTGGACCTCAGTTGGAACGGCGAGTGGATGAGAGGGTGTAGAGGTAGATGTATTTTAGCTTGTAGAAATTATTGAATTTGTTTCATAAATAATATGAAATTTATATTCTTTTATTATAGAAATTTTGGATCGTAATCGTTCATTATGGTCGGAAGGAGGCGGTGTCTGCCATAGTTATACTGGTGATGTGTCGGCATTGGATTGGTTATTGCAGAATGATTTGTATATTGGCATCAACGGATGTTCATTGAAAACTCAATTTAACCTTGACACTGTTAAGAGGATACCATTGAACAGATTACTATTGGAAACTGGTAAGATTTGTAATTTGTCTATGTATAGAATATGTAGACTGTCCATGGTGTGGTATAAAGACTACACATTGTAGTAATGAATATGTAAAGACAATATTTAAGAGCATTAAAAGGCCAGAGAATATGAGAGAAGATACAATATTATATTCAAGGAATGAACCGTGTCATATATTGTATGTTTACATTACACATTATAATTTCTTCATAATAATATTCACATTCCAGGAATGTGGCAGAAGTAGTACATAATATTTCATCACCAGAGATTAATTTTAAAGATTTTTGTGACAAGTAAGTTGATATGTGGAAATTCAATTCTGACGTTCCAAACTCTATAGGATTTATCATAATACAATCCAATTATTTAAAGGTATCGCCTAATATTACTCATTTTAATATTCAAAACTACTATTTTAAACTAATCGCATAATAATTTTCTAATTCTATACTTCATGTACATCATGGTGTCATCTATAGTGTGTTTTTAATTTCTTCGCTTCTCTTATAAATTATTGCCTTCATATAAAACTATATAGTATTTTAAATTATAAATGTATATAATTAATTATTTATTGCGTTATAGTCCAGATGTGTAGTAAAATTATCAAAAAAAACCTAGATAAAGGTAGAATCGATGTCATTGTTAGAAAAAGACCACTTAACGAAAATGAAATCAATCGAGGAGATCGAGATATAGTATCCTGTAATATAAACTCCGCAATCATAGAAGAACTCAAGTACGTTACACCCACATTATACTAGAAGGATAGACATATCATAATACACGATCAGATCTTATGCTCCACTTCCTTTCTCACTACTCAATTCCACTTGAAGTCCAATCCAACTCTCCATTCCACTAGGCGTGGCGCCTCTTCTATTTATCTCCCCCTTCGCTTCCCTGAGATCAGCTATGGGTTCCACTTGAGGTTACATCCTCACTACCTTCAACTTCGCCACGATCTCTGGGAGTGGCTATACCGTTTACGGGGAGGTAATTGAAAAGGCCTCCACGGCGAGTGGGAACGGTGTTTGTAACCTCAGGTGGAAGAGGAAGAGATGTTGCATGACCTATTTGTCCATCATTTATTCATGATTTTCTTCATGTGTATATATTTATGTCGATATTATAGGTATCGTATTGATGGTACAGGTTATATTGAGAGACATGAATTTCGTGTTGATCGTTTTTATGATGAGAATGCAGATAATGAGTTGATATATCGTGAATATGTTAGACCATTGGTTGAATATGCATTTAGGGAGAATAAGACATGTTCATGTTTTACTTATGGTCAAACGGGTAGTGGGAAGACATATACTATGATTGGATCTAGGACGAGTAGGAATATGTCTAGAATACAGCAGAGACCGATTATACGTGAGTTATTAGAATTTAAATGATTAAATATTTGATATAGCTGGAATATATGAATATGCTGCTAATGATATATATGAGATGTTAAATTTACCTGAATATTGTGGTAAAATAAGTATAATGATAAGTTTTTATGAGATATATTGTGGAAAGTTGTATGATTTATTACAAAATAGAAAGTTATTAGAAGCATTAGATAATGGTCGTAGAGAAGTAGTGATTAAAGATTTAGCTATAAGATCAATTGAATGTAAAGAGGATTTGATACATCATATGTTAGAAGGTTTAAATTTGAGAAGGATTGGACAGAATTCTCAGAATGATCAATCATCTAGATCTCATGCATTATTAAGAATAGAATTGAAAGATCGTGAAACATATAAAACAAGAGGTTAAATATTAATTAATTAATTAATAATATTAAATAGGTCGTATAGTATTTATAGATTTAGCTGGTAGTGAACGTGGAGCTGATTCTATAAATCAAAGTAAACAAATACAAATTGACGGTGCTGGTATAAATCGTTCATTATTAGCATTAAAAGAATGTATAAGAGCAATGGATTTAGATAAATTACATATACCATTTAGAAATAGTGAATTAACAAAAGTATTACGTGATATATTCATTGGTGGTAGTCGTAACTTAATGATAGCTAATATATGTCCAAGTAATTTATCATGTGAACAAACATTAAATACATTAAGATATGCATCCAAAGTCAAAAATTTTAAATCATCTATCAATGAACATCAAACATCTATACCAGAAAATTTTATAAATCAATGCACAATCAATAATCTCAATTCATCCCTAATCTATAGACAAAATAACCTCTTCAATCTAATCAAACAATCCAACCATAAAAATCTATTAAATCAATCATATATCGATCATCATACACACAAAGTCACATCCAACATAAATACATCAACATCTACAACCGAAGGTTATATAACCACCACCGAGGTCCAATCCACATCTCTTCGTCCTGCAGACAGCTCTCCACCTGAGGTCCAATCCAACTCTCTTCCTCTTGCAGAGAGCTCTTCTAATTACCTATCCCTGAAGGGTATAGCCACTCCCGGAGATCGTGGCGATGTTGAAGGTGTAGATGGAATGAAGTATAGTACTAGACCTCAAGTGGAAGTGGAACCCGCAGCTGATCTCAGGGAAGCGAAGGGGGAAGTAAATAGAGAAGCACCATGCAATGGCAAAATAAGGACCTCAAGTGGACTACCCGCAGCTGATCTCAGGGAAGCGGAGGGGGAAGTAAATAGAAGAGCTGACGGCAGGAATGTAACCTCAGGTGGAACGGCGAGTGGAAGACCTAAGATGGATATCTATATGCATGACAAGGATAGTACTACGGTTGGAATGACATCGACTGTAGAAGTAGATGTTAGTACATTAGCAGGGTGTGATATTGAAGAGGAGATGGATGAGAGTGTTGAATTATGTATGGATGATATGATGGAGAATGATGATGGTTATTTATCATTATGTAATAGTATACATCCATATAATGGTATAAAGATGTGTGATAATTTAATAGTATCAGATATATTAATGAATAATATTATGAATGGATTAAATAATATAGATGGTTATTTAAGATCGCAAAATGATATAATAATTAATATAATAGATGATTTATTAAATATAATTGAATTAGATACAGATGCATCACAAATTTATGAAAATATAATTAATATAGATTTACCTGATAATGATATATTATTAAAATTATATTATAATAAAGATATTAATAATATTAATATTAATGATTATAATCATATTATACAATTAAATGAAAATGCTAAATTATTATTAATTAAATCATATGAATTATATTATCAAATTATACAACAATTAATTATATTACAATTACCAAATAATAATCATATACAATTTATACAAAATAATATCATCGCCAATCTTAAACCTATACTCTTTCTTAAACAATCATTAGATCGATATATCATCACTAGAAAATTACTCGAATTCACCAAAAATATAATCAAATAATCAAATTAATATTACATCATATTTCTAAACTTGTTATACATCTTATACATGTAATCAAAGTTAAACGAACGTAGTGAACGCTCCACTCGAGGTCCAGTACTACTCTTCATCTTGCAGACAGCTTCTCCACTCGAGGTTACATCACTATCTTCCACTCGCCGTTCCACCTGAGGTCCATCTTTTCCATTGCATGGAGCTCTTCCAATTACCTATCTCTAAAGAGTAGAGCCACTCCCAGAGATCGTGGCGGAGTGATCCGGAAGAACTGATACTCAACTAGGAAGAAGATAAGTGAATTCGGTAGATTAATATATAAAATACATATTCATGTATAATAAAAATTTATTAAAAAATTAAATGTCAATTTAACATTTAAAAATATTTTATACTATTCAATTTATCTCTAGGAAATAATGAGATTGACATGTCTATACTACATTTTAAATAGGTACAAGTTCTATTCTTAAAATCTTACACTTGTACATTCATATTCATTGCACTTTTTGAAGTTGAAATCTTTCACAATTTATGAAATTAAAAGAATTTAAAAAACCTCTATACATCAACTGAAGAATAAGATGCTACTTGGTAATTTATTCAATATTAACCCATGGATATCCATATTCGTAATAAGATGAGGGATTAAAAATAAAAATTATTAAATCATGAATCTCTCAACACTTACAATTCTCCTAACATTTGCTTCTTATCATTATTCTTCTTCTTCTTCCTCATCTCCACCATCGGTAACATCTTCAACAAAAAACCCTTCTTTTTCATCCCCTAATTTGTAATATGACAGACCATCTAAATAATTTTCACTGGATAATACACTCCAATTAGAACCTTTGAGTTTCTTCAATTCATCTTCAAAATCGCCCTTTGCAATTGTAGTAAATTTATTTTCACCTTCCATCTTATAATAAAACAGATAAGTCCTTTCTTCATCTCTTACGACTAATATGGCTAAAACTGGTGATAGGTCTGAATAATATACTTTGACATTATAACATCCATATACGTCTGGCTTCTTTTCCCAAATAGTAACACTTCCAGATTTGACTTTGTAAATAATAGTTTTATTATCGACGGTATATATTCGTGTATCTACTCCGTCTTCTTTAATACTTACCCTTGTTACTGAAGTTATATTTGATTCCTCGAGTAATTTAGCGGAGAAATTAATTGTAATACAATGCTTGCCAATTTCATTAAGATGCAAATAATACTTATCTATTACAGTATCCTTATCAAATTGAATACCTTTTGTCATTTTATTAGTGAGATATAAAAATAATAGAGAACTCATCATACTCCATCCCTCTTTATAGTTGAAATAATAGTGCCCTGAAGTACCAAAACATGGTCCATCTGCGTAATTTAATACTACAATAATGGACTCATCAGTAGCTCTAGGGCACATAACTTCAAGGTGTTTATATTTCTCACCATCTTTTGGCTCATAAATTATGATACCACCATCTGTAAAGGCTTCAATTTTAGCTTTATTCTTTGGTTCAATCTTATATATTACCATCTTCTTCAGCTTTCGATTGGTTACTTTAACCTTAGCTGTAGATTCTCTAGTATTAATATCTAAGCATATAGGTGTACTATCATCATCTTTACCCTTAAAACAATTAAAACCTTTTATTAGTGTATATTGACAGAATATAATGATGATAAACGGAAGAATATGCATGTTGCAAATGCGATGATATACGACTGCAATATTTCATATAGTTATAGATACATAGTCATGTTAAAAATAAATTATCGATTAATTTAAATGCCTTTGATAATGGCATATACAAAGGTAGAAATACACATACAATATATTACATATAATATTAAGTATTACCAAATAATGTGGCATATTTATAAATAAATCTAGGTTGTATAAGTCAACCAACCGTCATAATTTATGTATATTATGCGATTTATGAAAGATATCACATCCTAAAATCTCAACATCAATAATGGGGTATTTAATGTACACATTACTGAGGACTATTTCCAAGGATAAAAATAGAATTGAACCATAGATGACAGATATTTGTAATCAATAACAAGAGGAATTCTACTCGGAAGAATAGAAAATTACCATATGTCCAAATATATTATCACTTAAGTAGATTTCACAGAGTGATCTTCATCCAACGGAGATATGTCTTTTCACATTGCATGGAACTCTCCACCTTAGGTCTTCCCACTAGGCGTGGTGCCTTCTCTATTTAGTTGTCCCTCCGCTTCCCTGAGATCGGCTACGGGTTTTCCAGTTGAGGTTACACCCAACACATCCTTAGCACCATCTTCCATCATTCCCATGATGGATGATCCATCACTACCTTCTACTCTTCCACTAGGCGTGGTGCCTTCTCTATTTACTTCTCCCTCCGCTTCCCTGAGATCAGCTACGGGTTCCACTCGAGGTCCAATCACTAACTTCCTGTTCTTCCGGGTTAACATCTTTTGTTCCTCCGGGTAGAATTCCTGTTCTTAGGGGTTGAAATATCTTGTTCCTCCGAGTAGACATACCGAGGATGATCTACGGGAATCCGAGGGGAGGTAAATAGAAGATGCCACCACGGCGAGTGGAACAGTGGTTATAACTTCAGGTGGAATGGACTTGGTGTGGAAAAGATATTGTATCTTTCGTTGAAGTAGGTAGATATAGTTATATTTATATATTTTATTGATTTAATAATTTTGACAGTAGATTTAATCCGATGGTTTTTTCATCATCTGATATGGATATGATTGAGTTATTATTAAACATACTATTTTCTAATTGTAATATGCATTGATTGATATAATTATGATTGATGGTAGATTTGATATCATTAACAATATTGAATTCATTATATTTAATTGAAGATTCATATAGATTGATGATAAGAAAGATACCACGATTGAGTAATAAATTATTAATAGATGATTTAATAATGATCCATATTTTATAATTAATATTAATATTATTAGATTTTATTAATAATTGTATAAATTTCATAATATATCTATAAATATAAATATAAATAATAAATAAATAAATTACATATTAAATTCTTTATTAATAATATCATTATTAAATATATTTAATACTTGTTCTAATAATTTATTATCATTTGTTAATTTAATTGTATATAATAATATATTATTAGAATATTTATTTATAATAATATCTTTTAAATTTAATTTATAAAATAATTGTAATAATTTTGGTATTATAGATAATTGTAATTCATTATTTCTAATATTATAATCTTTTATACTATAATAATATAATATTAATAATAATAATTATTAATACAAACCTATTTGGTGTATCTATTGGTATTTTTGGATTTAATATTGAATATAATAAATAATGTGCATATTTATGTATAATTATTTCATTAAAATTATCATAATGTGGTATAATTAAATATTTTATAGATATTTTTGTATCATCTGTACAATTTAATATTCTATTTATTAATTTTATAGTTATTTTATTATAAATAGCATCAGGAAATTCTATTTTTAATCTTTTTATTATATATTTTCTAATTTTATTATTAGCATAACCATATAATTTACACATTATATCTATACCACTACTAGTTGTCATCAATTGATCAAATATCTTATATATACGATCCATCAAATCTACCATATCATCTACCAATTCCATATATATATATAATAAATCATGAGATAATGATGATAATAACATCTCCTTATCAATCAATTTATATAATACCAATGATAACTTATCTATAATAATATTATTTAACAATTTATCATCATACACACGAAGTCCAATCCAACTCTCTTCCTCTTGCAGAGAGCTATTCACCTGAGGTCTTTCCTGCCGTCAGCTTCTCTATTTACTTCCCCTTCCAGCTCCCGTAGATCGCTTCCAGGTTCCACTTGAGGTCCAATCACTACATCCGCCACGATCTCCGGGAGTGGCTCTACCCTTCAGGGATAGGTAATTAGAAGAGCTGTCTGCAAGACCAACGGTGGTTGTAACCTCAGGTGGAGGACGAAGAGAGTAGGATTGGACTTCAGGTGTAGATGTTATATATCTATTGGTATTTATGGTGATTTATCGTACCTTTGCATGTATTTTTATGTATGGATGATTGGATGATGTTGATGAATTGTTTGATATTATTACAAGAATTTAAGATTTTGATAGAGTTATTATCGATAATGAATTGATTAGAGATTGAATATAATTTGAGTATATGAATTTGTTCATATGATTTAGAATTTATATAAATTGTATCCAAGATATCAGAACCATATCTATTGAATATTAAATTTTTATTTTTTTCATTAAAGAATGATTCTTTTAGATATTTTTTAACATCAACATTACAATAATTATATAATTTAATTAGAAATTTACAATAATGTACATTTAAATTTGATATATTAAAATTATCTTTAACACGTATAAATATAAAATTTTTTATATCAACATCACCATATTTTAAACATGCTTGTAATATTCTGGATATATTTCTTTTTCTTGATGTCTATATTATTCTTATTATTTATTATAAATAATTTATTTACCACACAATAATTATCATTTAATTCTTTTAATAAACTTTCTATTGTCTTTTTACATTCAATAGGATTTTTATAAACTAATAATAAATTACTATAAAGTTTCTATATTTGAATATTAATTATATATATCTATCTATCGTTCAAACTTACATTCAACCTTTTCTTTTCATCCAATCTAGATTCACTTTTGGGTTTTGAGGAGGTATCAGGCTTCGAGGAAGTGTTGATGTGTTTTGAGGAGGCTTTAATGTGATTCGAAGAAGTGTTGATATGCTTTGAGGAAGTTTTTACATGATTCGAAGAAGTCATAGTGTTCGGCTTTGACGACTTGTTTACATGCTTCGAGGAAGCTTCAGGCCTCTTTAAAGTCTTTTGTAGTTTCGAAAAACTGTTTACATGCTTCGAGGAGGTATCAGTCTTTGGATCTATATTATTTATCCTTGTAGTATTATCTCTTCGCTTCAAATCTCTAGTATTCTTAACATTTGCCTTGATAACCTCTTTTTTACCTCCACCTTTAATTCTTCTCCTTTTACTTCGATTACCTCGTTCATTAGTATCCTTTTTCTTTTTTCTATAGACTTCTCGGCTTTTTTTAATTTTAGACTTCATTTTAGTATAGATGGAATATAAATTAAGAGAGACATGTGTGGTAGCGCTTGGTTTGTGTAGTGTGTTGTAATTAAGATGAAGTATGGAATTGTATAAATTATAAGATGTAATTTTCTATATAAAAAAATGTCATGTGATGAATATAAAGAAAGACATAAATTAGCTATTGAATTGTTGAAGATATCAGACAATAGATATTTAGGATCACGTGATAATGAATTATCGCAATTGATGGAGTTTTTAAATTGGTAAATTAAATATATATAAATATTATTAATTAAAATTTTAGTTCAATAGAGAATAATATGGGTAAAAGTATATTTGTATTTGGTTTAAGTGGTACCGGTAAAACAACAACAGTACAACATGCAGTAAATGAATGTATTATAAAATATAAAAATATTAAATCAATTTATTTATCTGGAAGTAGTTATGATAATTGTAAAGAATTTATTCTAGATTTATTTAATAAATTACTTGGTTATTCTAAAGATAAATCATATAAACTTCTTAAAATGGCATTTAATGAACGCACATTAGATTATAGAAAATTATGTATACTCTTAACATCATTATTTAAAACCGTAAATGGATTTCAGTAAGTTTTATATCATTTTATATATTTCATACATATCAATAGTGTATGTCTAATTGATGAAGTCGATTATATGAGATATTTCACTATCATTGGTACCATTAAAAATGACTCCAATTGGTTCTTACAAGCTATTTTTAAAGCCGCCAACTCCAAAAATAGTAGAGTTGTTATCATCGCAATCTCCAATCATCTAGAATTAGCAACCAAATTAACCACCAATAATTGTATAAGATTATTATTCAAACCATATACTGCAGAACAAATCGTAAATATCGTCATGGAGAAACTTAAAGATCTAAATACCACAGATAATACTATACTCAATAAAACAGCACTACTTTTATTAGCAAGACGTATAGCAAACACATCAGGTGATTGCAGAGTTTGTCTCGATACATTTATGTACGTTTAATAATATCAATATATATATCCATCATAGAAGAGCTATCTCACAATCACTCACCACACTAGATCAAGACATTTATAATACACCAGATAGAAATATAGGTATGCCATATTAATAACATGAACAGATTTTAAACATCAATACACACGATGTACAATATACCTCTACTCCACTTGAGGTCCAATCCAACTCATCTTCCACTCGCCTCCACCGTTGGTCCTGCCGTCAGCTCTTCTAATTGCCTATCTCTAAAGAGTAGAGCCACTCCCAGAGATCGTGGCGAGGTTAGTGATTGGACCTCAAGTGGAATACCCGCAGCTGATCTCAGGGAAGCGGAGGGGGAAGTAAATAGAGGAGCTGTCTGCAAGACGACGAAAGTTGGAGAAGACATCAAGTGGAGTAGATAATAGCTTGTTTATTGTATTTTTGGTTATGTGGTTATTATTTATTAAATATAGATTTGGAAAAATATGTGATTGGTCATCGTGAAATAACTTCAATTACTCCTACATTATCATTAACAAAACGTGATCAATTAGAAGAACAATTATCAAATTTCCCTGTTATGCAACTACTTTTATTATTGTCTACATGTAAAGCATTTATTATCTCCGATCAAACTTTACAACTCACCACACCCATTAGTATCAAAGTACGTTTTACTCCAGAAGATTTACTACATTTAAACTCTTGATGATAACTCTCCACCTGAGGTTACAACACTGTCTTCACCTTTCCCACTCGGCGTAGAGCCTTCTTATTTACTTCCCCCTTCGCTTCCCTGAGATCAGCTGCGGGTAGTCCACTTGAGGTCCAATGACTATACTTCCGCCACGATCTCTGGGAGTGGATCTACCCTTCAGGGATAGGTAATTAGAGGAGGCCTCCACGGCGAGTGGAAGAAAAGTTGGATTGGACCTCAGGTGGAGGGCTGACAGCAGGATGAAAAGAGGAGGTTGTAACATCGTGTTGATTAATTCTATTATATTTATTAATATTTTTTTATGTAGAAATGTTTTTTGGAACTTGGTGAGATTTTATTGCTGGACTCTAGGGATATTGAATCATTCTGCAATGCTGAATATGATACTTCAATCGATACATTTTGCCAAATGGCACTCATCACCATCGATGGTAAATATCATCCGTAAGCGATCGATGAGATCAGCTACGGTTTATTGTAATATTCATAATTTTTCAGATGAGAAGGTTGTTAGTTTCAAAACGGATGCTGTACAATTAGCACATATAATTTTAGATATTTCACCCGCATTTACTGGATTAGATTTCCATGATGATATTGAATCTGCCGAATCATTACTCACCAAACGATACGGTCATTTATCTAAAAGCTTCAATATCCACCAAAATAATAAAAAAATCAAACGAAAAAAAATTTTCTGGATCAAATAGAAATTAACCTTTATTTGTCTCAGAAGATTACTATTCACATTCTATTCCACTTTTACCTGAGGTTACAATCATACTCTTCATTATACTACCCCTTCTCTTCGTCTTGCAGACAGCTTCCTATATTTACTTCCCCTCGGATTCCCGTAGATCATCCTCGGTATTTTGTTAACCCGGAAGAACAGACCTCCACCTGATGTCTAATCACTACCTTCACCTCTTCCACTCGCCGTGGATGCCTCTTCCAATCATCTCCCCGTAGACGGTAAAGCCACTCCCGGAGATCGTGGCGGAAGTATAGTCATTGGACCTCAAGTGGACTACCCGCAGCTGATCTCAGGGAAGCGAAGGGGGAAGTAAATAGAGGAGCTGTCTGCAGGACGACCTCAAGTGGAGAAGCTGTCTGCAAGACCTACAGTGGAGGTAACTTCAGGTGGAGAAGGTGAAGAGGATTGTTTATTTGGTATAATATGTATTATTCGTGTGGAATAAATTGTTATATTAGATTTTAAAGTATAGATATAATGTTTAAAATGATATATTATCATACTGTAATATTTTTTTATTTTACAAATTTGAGTAGTTGATTTATAATTATTGTGTTAAGAGTTTATTATCTTCTTGTATATGTTGTAATATTTCAAGTGATTTTTGATCGAGTTGTTTGAATGGTAACTGTACAAATTTATTTTCATTTATATTTATTGGTTCATCATAGATTTCATCTATTGATATTGTAGGTGTGAATAAATTTTGTTCAAAATCTTCTCTTATCATAGCTTCAATTTCCTGTTGTATTTAATTGGCTGGAAAAAAAAGTAAACGTAACCTTATTTCCTGTATTCATAATATCATTTGGATCTTTCTTCATTAATGATAATCTTAAATCTATCCTTCTCTGTCTATTCAACCTATGGAATGAAAATTGATGAACAAATGCATTTTGAATCGAGCATTGAAACCTTTTAATTTAAACTTACTTGAATGCCGTCTGCCATATCAGTTTAATAAAATTCTGCCATTGCTGTATTGGAGGTTCACATGCAATGTCCTCAAGTTCAAAGTAAGAATTTATTAAATTCTATAGTCAAAATATAATTACATTTAGAAAAATTCATTTATACCTGATTGATTCTTATAATTGATGGATGAATTAATGAATTCTTCATCTCTTCAAGTACTAAATATGCCTTTATAATAATTAATGACTAATGAGATACTATAAATATACATTTTCACTTGCTACATTTGGATCCATTATAAAATAATGTGCCTTGAGTGTATAAATTACTTCATCCGGTCTTATTCCTCTTTGTCTATAGCCATTTATATTAATTAATAACAACACTCACCTAGATGTTCTCAAAATCTCATTAAACTCTGACCAATTCTTTGATGTCAATGAATTCCATAACTTGTGATAATAAATTTGTTTCAATTTCCAAATCGATCTTGCCATTTGAAAAGGTGAAGGTAGAGGAATGAAGACCAAAGACACAAAGGGTAAGGAATTGTATATCAAGAGGAGAGAATATATATATTACAATACATTGTACCTTCACTCTATAGTGTATGACAAGGTGTAAAAATTTGTAAAGTACTTCTGTAGTGATTTCATCTCCCTACATGTATTCAATGTGTAAGATTCCATGATGAATAATGAATTATAAGAGATGTTTATTTTATGTCGGTGTATTAAATAATGTCATTAAAGATGAAATAGAGGTATATAATAAACTTAATGAAAATTTAACCCATACAGGTATATTCATATTATTTTTCTTACACATTTCATCTTTAGCATCAGAAAATTATGAAAATTTCTGGGATTCTATAAAGTTATCATTTTCTAAAATCAATTTAACATTAAATATTGATTTAAATTCCAATATAAATGATAAATATCTTAATTTATGCTCATTAATACAAAAAATAGCATGGGGAAATGAACTTTACATCAAAAAAATAACTAAAGATGAAGTAGATATTGTTTCTAAGCATTATTTACCAACAGAAAATGGTGATTTCTTACTACTTAATGATCAAACTCCTCCTGGTAAGTTACTTTATCATTGTCTAACGTCATTCTCATATCTCACTCACACTTTAGAAAATGATAGATTATTCGACAATTATCCATTCGATTCATCTAATTTACTCTCCATAGTCTTGAATGATGTTCGTGGATCCGATTCAAATTACATCATCTCAACCAAGAAAATGATACCAATAGGAACAGGATTAGGCGGAGGTTCAGCAGATACAGCAACATTACTTAATACACTAAATGATACAATCATATATAAACCAGAAAATACCATAAAATATGGATCAGATGTACCATTCCTAGTCTCAAAATGTACGTTTACACAACAAACAAGAAAGTATACAATGACGGATCCATCTGAAGTTACAGTCCTACTCTCCATTCCACTAGGCGTCCCACCTGAGGTCCTTCCACTCGCCGTGGTGGCCTCTTCTATTTACTTCCCCCTACGCTTCCCTGAGATCAGCTTCGGGTTCCACTCGAGGTCCAGTACTAACTCCACTTGAGGTCATATCCATACCTTCTCTCCGCCACGATCTCTGGGAGTGGCATCACCCTTCAGGGATAGGTAAATAGAAGAGCTCCATGCAATGGGAAGAGAGGTGGATTGTACCTTGAGTGAAGAAGCGTGTGGAAGACAAGGTTGTAACCTCGGGTGGATGTAAAGGATCTTCTATTATATAATCATCATGTATTTATAGATTCTGTAGCATTAGTTTATGGTAATGGTGATCAAATGGTTGGTATAAATCAGCATTTATTTAATGGTCCGATATATTTATTTATACCTAATGTATGTACAATGACATCGAGTGTATTTAAGAAAGCACGTCAAGTATTTGAGAATGGTGGTTTCCCTGGTGTTGATAAAGATATGGTTACATTTAGATTATATAACGACTTGGAAAAATGTATTATCGATGATGATGTAAAAGAATTATATGAAATATTAAAAGAGGAATATGATGAAAAATCGTTTGGAATGACAGGAAGTGGTTGTGCATTTTTCTTAATGGCAACTGACGACTATGGAAATGAAGATGAAATTTTAAAATTAAGAAATTATTATAAAAAACCACTCTCTATTATCAAAACCAGATTTAAAACCAATAAAAATCAACACAATTTCAAATATCTATGAGATACCAACAGGTACATCTTCTAAAACTTCCTGATCCTCTTTAATCACCTTCCTACAATTAAATTATTATTTACTCATACTATACAACTATTTATACTTTCCACCAAACTCTACCTGAAGTCCAATCCTACTCTCTTCGTCTTGCAGACAGCTTCCTCTAGTTACTTCCCCCTCAAGTTCCCGTAGATCACTTTCGGGTATTTCACTTCCACTTGAGGTCTTGTTCTTAGGGTTTGTACATCTTCGTTCTTCCGGGTTAACATATCTTGTTCCTCCGGGTAGACATTATGCCGAGGATGATCTACGGGAATCCGAGGGGAAGTAATTAAAAGAGCTGACGGCAGGACCAAGAGAGTTGGATTAGACTTCAGGTGGAGATCTCAACTTCGATTGAGTAGATACAATCCTTAGGGTCAACATACTGTTCTTTAGGTATAGCATATCCAGCAAATAATTTAGGATGATTTATATTGAGATTAAATCTTTTTGCGGCTTCTTCTATACCTAATCGTTTTATAGTTTTAAGTCCTTTCATTGATAATCTTAGTCTTATAAAACATTTTTTTATTGGATTCCAAACTTTCTTCCACTGCAAATTCACTCTCTGTACCCTATGAGACCGTTTGCCAGAATGACTTATTTGCATCGCCTTTGTATTGTCCATCTTACCCAGTAACATACATCTATACATACATGAATATAAACTTCACTAAAGATAGATATCTACACGAGGTCCAATCAACCTCTGATCCCACTAGGCGTGGAGCCTCTCCCAATTACCTATCTCTAAAGAGTAGAGCCACTCCCAGAGATCGTGGCGGTTATGTAGTTAGTACAGGACCTCAGGTGGAGACCTCAAGTGGACTACCCGTAGCTGATCTCAGGGAAGCGGAGGGAGAAGTAAATGGAAGAGGCACCACGCCTAGTGGAAAGATGGACATCAACTGGAGAGCTGACGGCAGAATGAAGAGAAGTTAATTAGATTTCAGGTGGTACGAGACGAATGAAGGATCTATTGGTAGACACCTTGCACATTCGACATTAGTACACATACCTTCTGGCGGGTAATTCGATAGGTCTTGTTGGTGATTTGGTAATTTTTCCTAGTCTTGGTAGACCACCACCTCTGCCTACTATTCTATGATGTCTTTTTTGACTTGAGGTGCCGACATTTTTAAATTTTCTGCCCTGAAAAAATAAATAAATGCAATTATACGACTTCAAATTGATAAAAACGTACTAATAATGCTTCTTTGTGTCTTTTTTCCGATAAGAGAATGAAGTTGCGATAGCCTAACGGTGTATTTATGGTAAGTATGCATTGGACAAACTTGATAAATCTTTAAAATTGTAAACGTAAGATGACTGTTAGACAAATTCATTAATGACTTGAATAATGAAAACATACCATTTGGTAACATGAGATGCTTGATATAATTAGAAATAGACCATGGATATGAACCATTTATCAAGAGAAGGGCTCCAGGTATGATGAGATGTAATTTGATATCATTAGAAATTTTTATGAAAATTATAATTGAAAATTGTAGAAGTAAATATTTATTTAATTATTTCAAGATTTTTCATGGAGAAATAAATGAAATTAGTGGAGGAATGCGAAGATCATCCATGAAGTTAGAAAGGGTAAGAGATTAGATCCACATGACTTAAACTAAATATCTATTATGAATTGTTGTAGAATTTTATGATTATGATTGTCTAGATTGATGGTCAGATAATATTTATGCTCAAGTTCTCTGCATATTTACATTCGTGTTGGGGGTTGAAAACACTTATGAGTATAGAATTATAATTAATTAACTACCATTATCCAAGAGCAATTTATTATCGCCGTGAAATATATTCTTCTGAACCATTCTTCACTGATTAAAAATGACATCTTCAGTGCCATTGAGGGTAAGTTTACATCAAATTAATGGATTAAATAATTCATAGCAATCTCATTTTACAAAACATTTGAAGTTAGATGAATTATCACCGAAATATTTACTCATATTATTAACAATTGCTGATGTTTGCTTATTATTAGCCTCATTTGTTGGCTATGCTGTAGTTAGACGTATGTTCAGTACAGGCTCTGTTAAAGAAATTGTTTCATTAATATTACAAACTATACTACCTACAAGAAATAGATCGTTATTTTATACAGTCAAACTCAAACTCAACAAAGTCTCTACCTTCTCCGTTTGGACTGTTTTCGTATTCTACGCATTACTATTTGCCTGTACAGTTTTCGTCAATCTGTAAGTTTATACAAGCTTACTTATTAATTATTTGCATCCCACTCAAAGTCCAATCACTTTCTACAACTCCTCTTCTGCTATGTACACCTGAGGTTACAGTCCTACTCTTCATTCCACTCGCCGTGGCGGCCTCTCTATTTACCTCACCTCGGATTCCCGTAGATCATCCTCGGTACGTATACCCGGAGGAACAAAGAGTGTCTACTCCTAAGAACAAGACCTCGAGTGGACTACCCGCAGCTGATCTCAGGGAAGCGGAGGGGGAAGTAAATAGAGAAGGCACCACGCCTAGTGGAACAGTGGTTGTAACCTCGAGTGGAGAAGCTGTCTGCAAGACAAGGGTAGGACTTCAAGTGGGATGCAAATAATTAGACATATTTATGGTTGATGGAGTATTTGGAGTTTGTTTATGTTATGAATTTGATGATTAATTATATAGGAAGTTCTACTTTTTGATATGGAGTAAGGTTCGTGTAAAACGTAGAAAGGATAATTAGATTGATGATTTTATTTATATTATACTTTTGATTTACGTCTTTCACCTCTACCTAATGCATGAAAGCCATTTTTAATCGGATTTACAGATCTATTTGCACCACATGCTTCACAATGTTGTGTAAATAATCTCGCACGGCAATCTCGTTCCATAGTTGTATTAGGACTCTTACACATTGAACATGTAACATATTCAGCTATTTAAATTTATTATAATCTACATTTATTAACTTACTTATATACTTTCTTAATAAACTCTCTATATTCTTTGGACCATATTTACCTTTTAATACCAATTGCCCATCACCTGCTATAGAACCTTCCGTACCCAATTCCGCCAATACAAATTGATGAACATGATCCATACTCCTACCCATTCTATAAATATATATAGTAATCAAGCGAAGATTTCCACCTAAGGTTACAACCTTGTCTTCCACTAGGCGTGGCGGCCTTCCTTATTTACTTCCCCCTCCGCTTCCCTGAGATCAGCTGCGGGTATTCCACTTGAGGTTACATTAATATCATACCTTCTCGTTCTTAGGAGTAGACACTCTTTGTTCTTCCGGGTTAAAATTTTTTGTTCCTCCGGGTAGACATACCGAGGATGATCTATGGGAATCCGAGGGGAAGTAAATAGAAGAGCTGTCGGCAGGACCAAGAGAGTTGGATTAGACTTCAGGTATATTGGGATATCAATCACAGGATAATTGGGTGGTAAATTATAAGAACTTACATTCCACAGATATCTCTAAAATTAATCCATGCGACTTTTTTAGAACCAACACGTACAACTTGTGGTGGTTTAATAGTATATCTTTTACTTCCACTTAAATCAGGATTGTTAGCGTTGATTAATGATTGTATCCTAGCCAATAACTAAATTATATATATTAAATAAGCTACTTCAATCCAAACTAACCTCATCATAGGGATATACATGACCCTTTACAAATACCTTTCCAGTTCCATCTATAATCTCAACTTTTGGCGATGCTATAATATTATATATATCAAACAAAACAGTGTAGTCCACTCCAGCTGAGGTCCAAACACTACACTTCCGCCACGATCTCCGGGAGTGGCTTTACTCTTTAGAGATAGGTAATTGGAAGAGCCTCCACGGCGAGTGGAAGATAAGGTTGTAACCTCAGGTGGATAAAATTTCAAATGTTATGTATATTTTGGTAAACAAACCTGCGGTACCATCGACGGGTTTCTTTTTCTTTTTTTCACCGAAATTAAACTTTGGTGCATCGGTTGTATCATCGGCTATGGTATGGTTATATATAGTGGAGTTTGAAAGTACCTTTTGGCGTAACATTTAGATTTGATAATTTATCATTTATATCATCATTAATTGATTGATTTGACGATTTATTGTTATTAAATTCTTGTAATTTTATATTTTCACCTTCGGATGATGTTTTTAATTCACTTGATGAACGTTCATCATCGGTTTTTGTGGTATCCGTAACAGGTTGAGTACTCTGTAAGAGATTTTATATAAATAAATGTATAAAAATTAAATATAAACTCACTTCATAAACTTCACCTACTAATTTACCCATAATTTATATTTACTGATTTGCGACTATATATTAATGGGGGATTAACACGTGTATAAATAGAAATATAAATTAAAGATTAAATTTATGCGATTTTTATTATAGTGAAAGTTTATGTAATTCGATGTTATTAATATCCTGAAGATAATTTCAATATAATTTGATGATTATAAAACTTACAACAGTCATTGTACCATTTATATTATTAGCAGCCTCTATAATCACCTGATTCTCCTTAATGATATCATCTATATCTATATCATCATCATAATCTAAATCATCCGCTGCTCCTTCATCATCCATAAACAAATTCGGATTGAATGTAAATAAATCTTTCCCTGTCAATTGTTCTGTACCCTTCATAACCTTTTCTTTCAATTCCACCAATCTATTTTCTTCACATTTAGCACGCCATTCAGCAAATGATTCTGCAGTAACCAATTCACCATCAGGTGGTAGTTCTCTCCTCTAATGAAAATTTATAATATATGTCATCTAAGCTCACCTGACGTTCAATCTTCTCTTCAAGAGTCTCCTCCTCTTCATCAATATCTTTTGGTATATCACTCTTTAATACGTAACCTAAAAATATATTATGTATCTACATCAATATGAAGTTTTATGCCTCCATCGTCAAGGTCACATCACCTTGTCTTCCACAGGCGTTCCACCTGAGGTCTATAGTGCCGTCAGCTCTCCACTTGATGTTACAACCTTATCTTCGTCTTGCAGACGGCTTCTCTATTTACATCCCCCTTCGCTTCCCTGAGATCAGCTGCGGGTAGTCCACTTGAGGTTCAATCTACTACACCTCTGCCACGATCTCCGGGAGTGGCTATACTTTTTAGAGATAGTTAAATAGAGAAGCTGACGGCAGGACGAAAAGAGGTGGATTGGATCTCGAGTGGAGCATTTAATGTGTTTGTTTGGTTAACATACCGGGTGGTAGACAGTGTCTGTATTTGCATTCATCTCCTCCATTAGGGCAGACCCAGAACCATCCGTATTTCTGAAATTCATTGAATGATTATTATTCAACATACTTTTGATTCTACAGCATCTAAAAAGTATTTACAAATGATATCTGTGGTACAGCTGTTCGTCTGCTTCTCTCTAATGACACCTTCAAGTGTATTTAAATCCCAATTTGACATGTTCTCATCTGAAGTGTGAGGATAATTACTGGTTGCCAACTGTACCTTCTTTAGCTCTTTGTATACGTTGATCACAATAAATATCAATTTTTTGCTCTAATTTCGACTGTTTAGGTTCATATAATTTCTCTTGAGATTCTTGACTGGCCTTTTTCACAGTCTCGGTAGCTACAAGTTGTTATAATTAGTGAAAAGGATATGACTTCATTAGTAAATAGCAATACCTAATAATAACAACACTTAAATCAACATACTTTTAAATAATGAAGCAATAAGTGCCTTTTGTTGTAATAATTTATTCTTTTCCTCCTTTTCTTTTTGTTGTTGAGCTATAAATTTATCACTGGACTTTGGTGGTTGACCAGTAACTTGTTGTTGTATACTTTTTATATATCTGAATTCATTATATGAAAAAAATATAAGATAAACCAACTTTTGTACTGATTTACTCTTTTTATTTTTAAGTCCGAATGTTTTATCTTCTATAATCTTTTGTTTCTGCTTCTCCAACGCCTTCTGTTGAGCTTTCTGTTGCTTAGCATTACCGCCACTCATCTCTATACACCAATTTTAACATATACATTAACAGCATCCATCTATAATTATACATGGGGACATGAAATCATCCAAATGATCCCAATTCAAAATACAATTCCATAAAAATCAAAAATTATTATTCATTTAAAATTAATAATTTATGTAATATACTATTTGTATTTTAAAAAAACACCCAAATGAATCTTTTCACAATTGCCACATTACTACCACGAAGGAACATCGCATCTGAGGTGTTGTACATACCCTCGAGGTCCAATCTACTACATCTTCTCTTCCACTAGGCGTTCCACCTGAGGTTACAACCTCGCATTCTCCTGCAGAGAGCTTTTCCAATTACCTCCCCTCGGATTCCCGTAGATCATCCTCGGTATAATGTCAACCCCTAAGAGCAGACAAATTCAACCCGGAAGAACAGGAAGTTAGTAATGTAACCTCAAGTGGAAGTGGACTACCCGAAGCTGATCTCAGGGAAGCGGATGAAGAGCTAAATAGAGAAGGCCTCCACGGCGAGTGGAATGACCTACGGTGGTTGTAACCTCAGGCTTAAAGAAAGGTCGTATGGTAACCTTCGATGTACAATACTTAAGTAGTTATATTCTATAGGGTATTAATGTATAGATTTAGTGAGTAGATTATACTTGGTTAATATGTTGTTTATATTGTTGATAATTATAGAGTGTGAATTGTGGATTTTTCATCATTTTATAAATGAGATTGAGATTTCTTATATCATCATCATTTTTAACAGTAATCCAGCATGAATTATCATCGATGGAATTTATATTTATCCATAGTGGTGACCATATTTTCATAATTTCATATTTCTTCCATGAATTTGGATAACCAAACATATAAAAATGTCTTGCCATATCATTTTCATTACTACTGGATAAATTAATTACATTTGGTTGTGATTTTACTAATTTTATACAATTTTTCAAATCATTCAATACATTTAATAAATTTTGTCTCATATGACCATTTTTAAATAATTTATTATCCTTCAATCTCTTACCACATACTTTTGATCTATACAATGAATTAAATTGTAATATAAATACAATACTCGTCATGAAACTATCATAACCTGCATCATGTATCATCGATAACTCCACATCATCCAAATCATCTATCAAATTACTAAAACATCTATCCTCATTCAATCCACCCGATGACCATACTTTGTCTACTATATCTTCTCCTCGTCTTGCCATTTCACTTGAGGTATTTCCACTAGGCGTTCCACATGAGGTCATCGTCATCCACTCGCCGTGGTGGCCTTCCTTATTTAGTTGTCCCTCCGCTTCCCTGAGATCAGCTACGGGTTTTCCACTTGAGGTCTGTTCTTCGGGGTTAAACTTTTTTTGTTCCTCCGGGTTGACATCTTCTGTTCCTCCGGGTAGAATTCCTGTTCTTAGGGGTTGAACATTTTCGTTCTTAGGGGTTGACATTTCCTGTTCTTCCGGGTATAAATCGCCACGATCTCCGGGAGTGGCTTTACTCTTTAGAGATAGGTAATTGGAAGAAGCCTCCACGGCAGTGGGAACAGAGTTGGAAGGACGAAGAGAGTTGGATTTGGTCTCAAGTGGAGAGCAATCTGTAGTGTAAGAAGATGTAGAGTCATTGCTTTTGATATTTATGATTTTATTGATTAGTGGATGTAGATTTGATGGTATATTCCAATGTGTATTTGGTAATGTGTAGATATTGAAAGATGTAGGATTATCTAGATTGGTATCGGTTGTGCATAGATGATCGAAGAGACCTTTGAGTGTAGTATTGTTATTACTAGAATTTATGAATTCAGAGATATATTTTGTATCGAATGTTATTGGAAACATATTTATCCATTGATTTTTAAAATCTTGTATATTCTCAGGTAAATCATTATAGAAAGTATGAAAGATATGTAAAATATCATAAAAACAATTATGACCAACAATAATTTTTTTTCTTTTATAATTTCATCAAATAATAAACGTAATCCAACATCTTTTTTTAATATTAAAAGATCATTTTCCAATAATAATTTCTGTTGTTTATATAATTCTAATTGTGATCTATAAATGCACAATAATTTCATATCACCCTTTCTTGATGAATGACTATATATATTTGGATATTGCTGATTTATTATAGTATGCATTAACAATCTTTGAAATGCACTCTCCATCACAATCTCCAACGGTTTAATATCATTCGATAATATCCATTCATCTATCTTTCTCATTACATCCTCTATAGCAACTCTATCATTTATATCCGGTATCGTATTCAAATCAAATTTTGATGAATTATTATCAATACCAGCAGTCTCATTTATAGATGAAGTTCCATCTGAAGTCATCTTGAAGACAGCTTCTCCACCTGAGGTTACATTCCTGCCGTCAGCTCTTCCTTTTACTTCCCCCTCCAGCTCCCGTAGATCGCTTCCAGGTCTCACTTGAGGTCCATTAACTATATCACGTTCTTCCGGGTAGACATTCTTTGTTCCTCCGGGTAGATTTCCTGTTCTTAGGGGTTGAACATCGCCACGATCTCCGGGAGTGGCTTTACTCTTTAGAGATAGATAATTAGAAGAGCTGTCTGCAAGACCTACAGTGGAGGTAACCTCAGGTGGAACAGAGTTGGATTGTACATTGGATGAAGAAAAATCTGCATGATTATCACTACATTGTGTATATATTTCACTTGTAGATGTTTCGTTATATATTTGTTCTTTCGTATCTTTGAGATCGGTTACGGGTGTCAACCCGGAAGAACATGATTGATCAGGACTTATATTCATGATAATTCGATTAACTTCATCGATTTGCGATACTATGATGGATTTTTTTTCATCTTCTTCGATTGGTTTTAGATGTTTTATACCATTTTTGATCCATTGGTTGAAATCAAATCCATTTTCATTTAAAAAGGATAAAGTACTTGTATTGACTTTAAATATTTTATTATCCGATGGTATAGTATATATAGATGTTGGTATAATTTTCCAGTTACCACATTTTAAATACTTTGCCATAGTCAATCCTATCTGACATGGTATAAAATCTTTGGTACCTATTAAATGACCTTCATATGATTTATCTATACCGATATAACGCTCATCATTTAAATGTAAACCTGTATATTCAATGTCTATAGCTACAAAATCACATTCTCTAATGGATTTTAATATTATCTCACTATGTTCATCCCATGTCAATTTTGATGTTACATTTGTACTAGAAAATCTATAGAATCCTATAATACTATTATTTCTACCCGCATATTTTATTCCCTTGTATGGGTTTAAATAACGTATTAATGACTGCATTAACTCTAATGAAAGTAATTACTCTCTTATGAACGTAATATACTATTCTTTAAACATCAATCGTCATTACACTCATAACTACATTCATCAGTTAAATATGATATACTTCGTTTGGTAAATGGCTGTAGTAAAAGTTGTAAATGATGGCATGTCTCGTAATGAGGGCCGCACAAGACCATTGCTATAATTTATGGGTAAATTTAAAAAAATTGGAAATTTAAATGGAAATTATTATATTAAATTTGATGATAATAATCTTGTTGTAAATTAAATTAAAATGTGTAGTAAAGTTTTATATAAATTAAATGTAAAAAATTTTAATCATAAAATTTCAAATTAAATGTAGTACTTTTAACCCTTAAAAATATGTTGTACGATATATTGTTGGCCTTAACTGGCCATAATGGTGATGTTATTATACAAGACGGTAATAGCTATAAAGTTGGTACATCAGTTAACATCACATACTCTGATCTGGACATGGTGAATTCTATAACAAAATTAGGATATCAATACTCAAATATACGTAAATTCTGTGATGATATACAACAAAGACGATATAATAGTATTGTTGATGATATAATCAATGGTTCCAAATATAAAAAATCATTAAACAATCGTTCAAATAACAATTATATACTAGCATCTACACATGCTATCGAAAAATACCTACAAAATTATCTAGAAAATATCATTAATATACAATCTCTAATCAAAGCCAATCCCAATCTATCACTTGCCACTCTACTACTTCAAATCCAAAATCAAAAAGATATCATCAATACCATCACGAAAATCATCAATGAAGTTTGTTTAATCAAACATAACAAATCCACTCGAGGTCCAATCCAATTCTTTCCCACTAGCCGCTCCACCTGAGGTTACAACCATCGTAGGTCTTGCAGACAGCTTCTCCACTTGAGGTCTTTCCACTAGGCGTGGTGCCTTCTTTATTTACCTCACCCTTCGCTTCCCTGAGATCAGCTACGGGTAATCCACTTGAGGTCCATTAACTATATCATGTTCTTCCGGGTTAACACTCTTTGTTCCTCCGGGTAGATTTCCTGTTCTTAGGGGTAGAATTCCTGTTCTTAGGGGTTGAACATCGCCACGATCTCTGGGAGTGGCTATACTCTTTAGAGATGACTAAATTGAAGAAGCCTCCACGGCGAGTGGAAGAGGTGAAGGTAGTGATTGGATCTCAAGTGGAGTCTAGTGTAATTGTACATTATATTATTTATTACATTAGTTGTTTTTATAATAATATATTAAAATATAGGTATTGAAGAATGATGACATTGGATTATTATTGAATGGAGATGGTAATATATTGCGTAGTAATATAAGTAATGATATATTTATGTCATGTATGGATGTATTTATATTGAGATTACGTTTATGGTTAGGTTATGGACAATTATATGATGATAATGAAGATTTTATAATATTAAAGAGGGATTTATTAAATAATGATGATAGATATTCATTTGGTTTATTATCATCATATGATAGTTTATATAATGAATTGAATTCTAATAATTATGAATATGAATGGAATTATAATTTTTATATAAATAAAAATGATATATTTTATAATATATTAGGTGATAAATTATGTAATGATATATTATTTATTGGTAAAGTTATAAGAATATTATTAAGATGTAATAATAATAATAATAAATTTAATATTATAGTAAATGAATATATTTTTAATAATTTAATTAAAGATAATAAAATTATATCAAATTTGAAATTATTTATTGAAAAATATAGGAAATTTATATCAAAATTATTTTGGGATTATATTAATAATCATTATAATATTCTTAATGAATTATCTTTAATCAATGGTCTATATCTTTTAAATTATGATCATATCATTATAGAATTTTTAAATAAATCTTGGTTTCAATTACTTAAATCTGATTCAATAACATTTAATCATATCAAATATAATTCATGGTATAAAACAACTAATTATATTCATATCAATCTTATAAACAATAATAAACCTTCTACAAAAATCATTTCAACATCTACAAAAAAAGCTACATCCACATCTATTCGTCTTTCAGTCAACTCATCAATTGAAGTATATTCTAATATCAACTCTTCACACGATGTACAATCCAACTCAACTTCACCCGAGGTCCAATCCAACTCTTTTCCACTCGCCGTGGAGGCCTCTTCTAATTTGTTATCCCTGAAGGGTGGAGCCACTCCCAGAGATCGTGGCGATGTTCAACCCCTAAGAACAGGAAATCTACCCCTAAGAACAGGAAATCTACCCGGAGGAACAAAGAGTGTTAACCCGGAAGAACATACCTCGGGTCTAGTAGATGTAACCTCAAGTGGATTACCCGTAGCTGATCTCAGGGAAGCGAAGGGTGAGGTAAATAGAGAAGCTCCATGCAATGGCAAAATAAGGACCTCAAGTGGAGGAGCTGACGGCAGGACGACGAAAGATGGTGATTGGACCTCAGGTGTAAGCAGAAAGGAGTGTATGATTGTAACCTCAAGTGGATTACCCGTAGCTGATCTCAGGGAAGCGAAGGGTGAGGTAAATAGAGAAGCTCCATGCAATGGCAAAATAAGGACCTCAAGTGGAGGAGCTGACGGCAGGATGACCTCGAGTGGAGGACATGTATTTAATGATAGAGTAATGATTGATGTAGGAGATAATGATTATTTTAAAATATGGGATGGTATGAATGAGGAAAATTGTATAGATATGAATTCAACTATAACATCATTGAGTAGTAGTAATATTAGTGATGATAATAAAAGTAGTGTATTATTAAGTTCATTATTTGAATTACGTCATGTAATAAAAAATTTCAATATAAAATCTAATTTTATAAAATATGGAAAGTAAGTTTATTAAATATAATTTATTATATTAATATTAGTTTAAATTCTATTGGTGGTTTATGGTATGATGGATTATTATCATTATTAAATGGATTTGATATGAATTTAGATTTAAATTTAAAATTTAATGATAAATTTACATTTTCATTAATATTACAATCACAAATACATCCAAATATTTTGAAAGATTTATTTAATTATTATAATAAATCACCACAATTAAATGATTATCTTTCTATAAATTTCAAATTTATTAAATTATCAAATCATATTAATATTATTATTAATATTATATCAGATTCTAAAAGTATAGAAAATAATTTTTATAAATTCAAATCAAATAATATTAATATCAATAGTAATACCAATAATTTCAATTTAAATGATACAAAATTTAAAATTAATATCAAATTAACTAATCATACCATCAATGTTAAACTCAATACCATTCATAATATACTCTCACTCAATACCAAATCAATCAATACCAAATTTATTACCACACTCAATCATACCGATACATTCATCGGTATCATCACACACGATGTACAATCCAATCCACCTGAGGTCCAATCCAACTCTGTCCCACTCGGCGTGGAGCCTTCTTCCAATTACCTATCCCTAAAGGGTGATGCCACTCCCGGAGATCGTGGCGAAGTTAATGAGGAGGAACAAAATTTGTCTACCCGGAAGAACGAAAATGTTCAACCCCTAAGAACAGGAATTCTACCCGGAGGAACGGACCTCCACCTGAAGTTACAACCTTATTTTCCACTCGCCGTGGAGGCTTCTTCCAATCATCTCCCCGTAAACGGTAAAGCCACTCCCGGAGATCGTGGCGATAAACCTGGAAGCGATCTACGGGAGCTGGAAGGGGGATTAAATAGAGAAGCTGTCTGCAAGACAAGGGAAGAAAATGCAGATATAAAGCATCAACCCGGAGGAACAAAGAATGTCAACCCGGAAGAACAGGAAGGTAATGAGGATATTGATGTAACCTCAAGTGGAATGAAGTGTAGTACTGGACCTCAAGTGGAACCCGCAGCTGATCTCAGGGAAGCTAAGGGGGAAGTAAATAGAGAAGGCTGTCTGCAAGACGAAGACGAGGTATATCGGACCTCAAGTGGAGAAGCTGTCTGCAAGACGACTTCAGGTGTATACAATGGAAAACAGGGTGGTAATGTTGATATTGAGATATTGTTATGGGATGTATGTATATTACCATCTAATTTATCGATATTACCTGATATTGGTATGGATGAGAGTATATTATATAATTTGAAATTATGTTATAAACATACATGGCCATTAACAATGATAATATCTACAGATGTATATAATAATATATTTCAATATTTATTTATATTAAGGTAAATTTTTTTTTATTAATAAAAAATGAAATGATTATAATAATAGATATTGTTTATATGGTCTTGAAGAATATTGTCGTATAAATTTATATATTAGAAATAATATTAATAATAAACAAAATAATTATTTATATGAATTATTTTGTACAAAATATATTTTATATTTTATATTAAAATCTTTATATCATCATTATCAATTTAATATTATTGGTTTATCTACAAAAAATTTAGAAAATTTAATTAAAAATACAAATGATTTCCAATTAATTAAATCATTACATAATAAACATTTAAAATATATATTAAGGTTTGTAAATTATATAATCTTATTATATTAATTATAATTTCACATCTATAGATCATTAAAAATTCATAATATCAAATTATTATTACAATTCTTTAATACTTGTATTCAATTCACACAAATCACACATGATGCTTTACAAAATCATATTCAACCAATTAATTTTCAATACTTCATATCACATACAAAAAATACTATCAATCATACACAAATACTCTTACGTAAAATTAATGTTATACAATAAATTCAAAATCTATACCAACAACTTATCTAACTCCACCTGAGGTTACAACCAGTATTCCACTCGCCGTGGAGGCTCTTCCAATTACCTATCTCTAAAGAGTAGAGCCACTCCCAGAGATCGTGGCGGAAGTATTGACTATGTAACCTCAAGTGGAACCCGTAGCTGATCTCTGGGAAGCGAAGGGGGAAGTAAATAGAAGAGCTGACGGCAGGACCTCAAGTGGAATACGAGGTCGAGGTACTATAAGGTGTGAATAAAAACATATAAAGAGTTAAAATTATACTATATTTAAAATTACATGTGTGTTTCATATAGGAAATAGTCCTATTGTGACAAATTTATGATACAAAGCTACATTTTATCTAGTGAATTAAACCATTCTTCAAGTATTATTTTAATTAATGGTAAATGTGATAACATTGTAACAATATGTGATTTACCATTCAACTCGACTAACTTTACAACATCGCTTTCTTTAAAATATGTATTCATGTATTCTCTTGGACCCTGAAGAAAAGAGTGTAATATATAAAGTATCTACAACTTACATCTATACTACAGATACGATCATCTTCAGAGTGTATGAATAGAGTTGGTAAATCTTTAGGGTAATTATGCATATTATTTCTTAAGTCGTAAATTGAATTATATATGGATATTAAAGTCCATGATGACAATCTCTTAGAGTAGTATAATGGATCCTGAAGAAGAAATATGAAGTTGAATTAATGTAATGAGTGATACACTAGAGGTCCAGTCCTACCTTTCATTCCACTCGGCGTGATGCCTCTTCTAATTACCTCTCCCTCCGCTTCCCTGAGATCAGCTACGGGTTCCACTTCCACTCGAGGTCTAGTACTATTCACCTTAGCACCATCTTTCATCATTCCCATGATGGATGATCCATCACTACCTTCACCACGATCTCTGGGAGTGGTTTTACCGTTTACGGGGAAATAAATAGAGGAGCTGTCTGCAGGACCTACGGTGGAACGCCTAGTGGAATGGAGAATGAGATTGGACATGGGGAGGAGGGACTAGTAATCTTGGGTTTGTATCAACTTACAAAATAACTCATGAACATTCGAAATCCTTTACCACTTCCACTTAGAATTTCAATAGGTATTTTACTTCTTGGTGCTACAAATGAGTATAACCATAGAAGTGGGTACAGAAGTCTATTGCAACGTGTACCTAGAAGGTCAATATTAAGCATAGAACTCATAGATACTATGCTATCAATGAATTGACCCTGTCGCTTGGTATTCAAATCAAATAAAAGTTGTGACTTCAATACGATATTACCACCCATTGATAATCCAATGAGATAATATGGGAGATTATCATGACGTTGATCACTGAAGACAACTTGTTCATCCCATACTTCCATTTTATTATCAAAACTGCCCCTCTTTACGATACTGACGAATTGCATGACATCATATACATAGTCATCAAAATCATCAACATAACATCTTTGTTTACATACACCACCAGATAATCCATGGGATTGTAAATCCAAACCATATACGGAATATCCTAATTTATTGATTACATGTAGAAAACTTCTTTCATATAAAAATCTGGGTGCTCTATCAAATGCATTTATACCATTTAATGAATCATTATTCACTGCTCCATCTTTCTTTAATGATTTTAAATCAGGGAATATATCCTCTAGTTCTTTATCAAATACAATTCGTCCACTTGAATCTACAAAATCTCCAACATATTTTTCATACCACTCAAAATCGTACCTACAGAATGAAGATCTAAAATGTGTTCCGAATCCATGTATCAGTATTATATGTCCCTTTGGATTATCTACTCTTGAAGCATAAGTTCTAATCCTAATCCCTTTTTTACTAAGGAAACTACTCATAACAAGTTTACCTTTATTATCTTCATCGTCTTCAGCAGTATTAATAATAGAATACGAAACTTCTTTAACACCTCCACCCGCGATGGATGTGTACCGATACAATGCGATTAAAATGAATGGAAGGATATGCATTCTTTAAGAAATAATAACAAGCAATGTGCCCATCTATTCATTCACGCATGTGTAGCCATATTGATATAAACAAAGCCGAACAGTCAACTTATTACAACCACTTCAATAATGGGGATAAATAACTCACAATATCATAAATTGAGCACAAATATCATTATAACATACATTATACATAATATAATTAACTTACATAATACAAATTAACAATTTTAACATTCAATTAATTTATTTCAACTCACAAAAATTGAATTACTGGGGCAAATTATCGTCACAGCATTCGAATCCGTTGCACAAACTGCATCCCTACAGGTTTGCTTATACACAAACTACTACAGTGAATATACACCCGATGTTACATTCCCACTCTTTTCCACTAGCCATGGAGCTCTTTTTATTTAGCTCCCCTTCCAGCTCCCGTATATCACTTACAGTTAAATCTCATATATAATACACTAATTACCGAGATTAACACTAGAATTAGCTTAGTACTAGTTCATTTGTTTTCCATAGGTCATTGGTTGAATGTTAAAAAACACCATATGTAGGGTTGTAGGGGTAAAAAACACCATTTCCACTACAATTTCATGTCTATTGATGATTGAGAAGTAAATATAATATATACTAATAAATTAATACAATTGAAGGATGATGTATAGTTCTAGGAAGTTATACATGTATTAATATAAATAATTATTATAATATATATACTATTTAACTACTAACATGATCTGAAGTATACTACCTATATAAGTTAGTAATAGATATATATAAATAATTACATTTCATAAAATTATTATAATATTATACGATGTATGTAAACGGTTAAAAGAAGATAATTATTGTAGTTATTATTAAATTAATTAACTTCATTTAAGCTCGACATTTACACGACTAGAATTCCCCCTCTATTGGAAGTGGTACTAACATTACTAACGTATAATGCGAGATTAGTTTTAATAACTACTTTAACAATTCAACGTTAACAATATAATAATGATACTTAATAAAATGAATTTGAATAGCGTTACAAGACAACCTCTGAATTTATCACCACCTTTAACAAAAGGTTTATTACAATTAGTTTCATCACCTTCTTCAGGTTATGATTTTGGAACAATTTTGCATTAAAGATGGTAAAATAGCTGATATTTACTCTTGATAATTAAAACCATCCTTTAAGAATACATGTCTCTTAATACGTGTATACGATATGGATCTATATAAACGAGACGCAATTCTATATTCGTAATTTTAAACAATCTCTACCATATTATACATCTCTGGACAATTTAGTGTCATATTAAGGATGTATTTCTATATATTATTGTTTTTAACCTCTATATATCTGGTTTATACCAAGCCATTTCAGATTTCTCCGGGTTCGGTTATTATAAATAAATACATCGGAAATAACCCAAAATTGGGTCAATACTATGAAAAATGTGCGGATCACAAAGAATTTGTCCATTACGAGATTGATTTATATCAATATGAGAAATTACAGATACAATGTCCGATGTTAACATCGGATTTGGATACTTCGCTGAAACCTATAGAAGATGGTAAATATTACAATAAAAGTAGATATACCATGAGCATGGAGCAAAGAACTGATGGATCACTGGATAGGGAGACTACACTGATTGAAAAAACAGTACCATCGTTGAAGATTACAAAGAGCAATCGTTTATATACTATAGATTACAATGGTGAAAAACAGCCTATGAGTATAGTTCAGATGTATTTTGATTGTAATAGTATAAGTCGTACAGGTGAATTAACTCATTTGTCTACAGTTCAAGTAAATATAATGCCAAAAAGTGGTGGCGTATTAAGAAGGGATTCAACTATAGAATTTGATAAATATCGTTGGGCTCCTATAACATCTGATGGTTTGACTTATGTAAAATCTTTAAGGCTTGGTACTAAATTCACTTTTTATTGTAAAGCATCTGTCAAAGGCACAACGAGTGTAATACTACGTTCAATAACACCAACCGAATATGTACATAATGGCATTTTAAAATATACTGATCATTCTCAGGTATATAACACTAGAAACCTTGATGTTAATAGGCATGAATTAAAATTTGAGAATGAGAATGATATGATATTGAATCCTGATGAATGTTTGAAGAAATTTTGGTGTGATGGTTATGATAGTCGTAAATTTATATTGGTTTATACAGATTACACGAAATATAATGGATTACATACAAAAACACCGAATATGAAAATAAAAACGGGTCATAATAGAATGAAATTGGCGGGTAAAGTTGATACTGATGAGCATCCAGTAATATCAGTTCATGCTCCTATAACTGATAATCATATTAGTCCTATAAATTGTTTAGAGGAGATGTTTATTGATGAATATACTAAAGTGAAGGTTAGTGAATATTTTAAATGTTCAAAGTTGATTAAAATTACAAGTTCATTGAGAATATTGGATTTATCGGAATGTGATGTATATAAGAATATGACATTATTTTGTAAAATTAGTCAATCATTTTCTTTTTCTTCTCATAATACTTATACATTTGATATGAATATAAGATCTAAATGTGATTTAAATGATAGTAAAGATGTGGATATTGATGGAGTATGTAATGTTATGATGAGTACTGGTGATAAATTGAATATAACATTAAAGGATAAGCATATAAATTTATATGAGAAGGCATTGATTAGGAAAGATGATCCAGATAGTAAATGTAAAGATTGTTATTATGATGAATATACTACGAATCGTAAGAATATGAGTTTTATATTTAGGAATAATAACAATGGTAAATATGAATTGACTACATCTACTACAGGTTATAGTAAGAATGATCCAGTTTATATAATAAATAATATGAAAGATAGGAATTATAAGGGTATAATAAAACCTACTGAAATTATAAGGGTATATTTATATGATAAACAAGTTGGTATAAATGATAATGGTCAAGTTCGTATAGAAGAAAAGGATAAATTATCAGATGATACAATAATTTATTCTATATCAATGAATGGTCGTAATTATTTAAGATTAAAATGTTCAGATTTTATTAAAAATGGTGGTGATTTATATCCAAAAGGTAAAAATACTATATTTAATAATTATGATCAACATAAAGATCTTAAAGATGCAGTTACTGTACAATTAGAAGATGTAATAGGTATTAAAGGATTATCGATAATAAAAAAAATAGAGAATCCAAAAAGTGGTCATGATTTAGAGATACGTTTAGAGAATGATAATTATATTAATAGTGAAAATATTAAACCATTATATTTTATATGTAAACCTCATTCAGGAAATGTATATAAACCATTAGCTATTATATCTATAGATTTAGGTTATAATAATTATAAACCATTAAATGGTTGTGGTTTAAAATCAGAATTATTTTTAGATGAACATGATAAACAATCTAAAAATAATAATTCTTGTCAATTTAATTTAAATAATAATACAATTGGTTTTCATTGTCCTTCATATATACCTGAACAATTTTTATCTGATAATCAAGATTCTATAAAACCATTATCAAATCATAAAGATACTAAAAATCCTTATAAATTACTTATTAAATGTTATGATCGATCTACTATAATACAAAAATTCATTAAACCTCTTAATGATCTCGAAATCTTCAAACAACCAAATGATTTAACACAAGTACAATCACTCTGGATCTTCAATAAATCAATGTTCAAAATCGGCGATTATAAAGCGACAACCATTACATGTGTATGCTATAATAAAAAAGGCGATGCTATATCATCCATCATCGTCAATGACTCATTTACAATCCAAACATATAAACTCATCACCTTACTACTAATCACCATATTAATCTACTAGAATAATCGAAAAATACTTGAACCCAAATCCAATACATCTATTTTCATCTTGTAGACAGATCTCCACATGATGTCCAATCCTACTCTCCTTTCCACTCGCCGTGGTGGCCTCTCTATTTACTTCCCCTCGACTCCCATGGATCGTCTCGGATTCTTCGCCGCGATCTCCGGGAGTGGCATTACCGTTTACGGGGAGGTAAATAGAGAAGCTGACGGCAGGACGACCTCAAGTGGAGAGCTCTCTGCAAGAGGAATAGAGGTTGTAACCTCAGGTGGATAAGACGGAATTAAATTCGATTATGTTTTAGGTTGTATATTTAATATATAAGCGTGAATGAAAAGATTAAACATTACAAGTGAGACGTTATTTGAATATTACTACATTACATTTTAAAAAAAAAAACAAAACTGTTATCCATCACACCCAAGATCCTTTCCTTCTCTTCCATTAGGCGTTCCACCTGAGGTCAATCTTTTCCATTGCATGGAGCTATCCACCTTTACTTCGTCTTGCAGACAGCTTCCTTTATTTACTTCCCCCTCAAACTCCCGTAGATCGTTCTCGGGTATTCCACTCGAGGTTACATCAACACATCCTTAGCACCATCTTCCATCATTCCCATGATGGATGATCCATCACTACCCTCTCCACGATCTCTGGGAGTGGCTTTACTCTTTAGAGATAGGTAATTGGAAGAAGCCTCCACGGCGAGTGGAAGAAGAGTTGGATTGGACTTCAGGTGGAAGACAATGTGGTATAAGATGGTGTGAGGGTATGATTGTGGTTAGATTATTTACCATCCTTATTATTTTCGTTGCATTTCTTTTCTTGTTGTAGGTAGAGAATGATGAGTGGTATTGTGATTGAGAATCTGAGAATGACGAGTATGACATGTATAAGTCGTTCACAATTATGTGTTTCAACAAGTTTATTAATGATAAGATTGAGTAGTATAGTGAGTCCTATAATGGTAGTAAAATATCCTTTGACACTACCGGAATAAGTGATTGGTACGGTTTTATCAAGATACATATAATATTGTGTAATAAATAGACTATAACCGATAGACATTGTTAAGCTTATAATAACACTAACACAAAAATGATTACTGAAAATATTTAAATGTGCCATTACACTAAAAATATTTATAAAGATTATAATTGTTATAACTTTAATATACTTTAATATAACCATAAAAATTAATGAGAATATAAATGATAATGGTATTAATATAGAATTTATTAATATAGCTTTAGAATTACCTGCGAATATTAATGGGAAGCTCTCTTGGGCAAATGTAAAGGATACAAAATTTATAATCGCTGCAAATTCTAATATAATTACATCATACTTTACACATATTGATATAAATTCACCAAATTTCCACTGGTCCTTGTTCTTAAATACACATGATACACCCGTGCTCGCGGAAGGAGGAGACGACGACTGAGGTGACGGAGGAGACGGAGACGAAGGAGTGGAGGATGAGGATGACGAGGAAGGGGTAGAAGGAGTGGATGATGATTCAAGTGCTTTAAGTTCAGTACATCCATTATCTCCATTTCTTCCACTTTCAACACTTCTCTTCACTTGTTTCTTTTCCTCCCTTTTAGAACTGTTTCCACAATTCTCAACATCTGCCTTCTCCTCCTTCTTCTTCCCTCCATTGGTGATACCATTGAGTTGTAAATCTAGAGTTAGATCCATGGGGACGATAAAGGCGGTGAGTATGAGCATGGGTACATGTGTAAGTAATAGTTTTAAATAGACAAGTGTGATCATGGATACATCGGGTAGATATTCTCTTACAAGATTGAAAATGAACATATAAAAGGTAGCGATAGAGAGTGCGACAGAGATTAGACACATACTGATATAATAATTATCCTCATTATATTGTGCAAGTGTATACATTGGGAAAACTATAGCATTACAAGACATACCAGCAAGTATAGCACATATAATCATTATATCACTAAATTTTGTATGAATAACCATTAACATCCATGAAAGAATACGTAATATTATACCCAAAATTATAGTAATTTTAGGTCCGTATTTATCCATAAATATACCCCAAAGTACACTTGATACAAATTCAGATACCCTATAATATGTCAATAAACGACCAATCATATACCCCTGTGATTCACATTTAAATACACCAGGTGTTGTATTCTTTGATATCTCATCTACAGTACAACCACCTACATATACATTCTCATTTATAAAATATTGTGTTGTAGATGACCATCCATCATAATATGCCGATAATATTAATATAACAGAACAATATAACAACGTCCTTAATACATAATTCAACTTCATTTTTTTTACTTACATCTATATCTAATGATCTAATTTTATTTATACCTCCCCATCAATGATCTATACTTTATATCTATTTATACAATCCAACCAATAAATAATCTAATCATTTAAATCTAATCATATGTATTATACTAATTTATTAAATATCCATCAAATGTGTAAATCATATCAATCTTATATCCATTAATCAACTAACCAATCCCAAGAATTTGTGGACAATTGCTTCTATCAAGCTCTACAATACTACACATCATATCCATTACCAATCTTATATAAATATCATCACTAAATTTAAATCCTACTATATCCTTCCATCAATTATTATACCTCATCATCTACACCTGAGGTCGTATCCTTGTCTTGCAGACGGCTCTCCACTTGAGGTCCAATACGACTGTCTTCGTCTTGCAGACAGCTTCTTCTATTTACCTCCCCCTTCGCTTCCCTGAGATCAGCTACGGGTTCCACTTGAGGTCCAATCACTACCTTCCTGTTCTTCCGGGTAGATTTCCTGTTCTTAGGGGTGGACACTTTATATCTATATCTTCTTCATTTGTCTTGCAGACAGCTTCTCTATTTAGTTCCCCTCGGATTCCCGTAGATCATCCTCGGTATGTCTACCCGGAAGAACGAAGATCTTCAACCCCTAAGAACAGGAATTCTACCCGGAGGAACAAAAAAGGTTCTACCCGGAAGAACAGACCTCAAGTGGAACCCGCAGCTGATCTATGGGAAGCGGAGGGGGAGGTAAATAGAAGAAGCTCTCTGCAAGAGGAAAGAAAGGCTGTAACCTCATGTGGAACGTCGAGTTGAATGTGGAGTAGGATAGGACCTCGAGTGGACTATGTAAATGAAATAGAAATAAATTTATGAGATTAAAATTTTATTACTTGTATGATTATATAAATGTGTGAGTGTGATGGTGAATAATATTCTAATAGTTATGAATAGATAGTGTATATAATTGATGATATTATATTGTTCTACAAGATTGATGAGTATAAAATTGAATACGAGTGTAATACCACATATGGTATTAATAAAACCAACAAGGCTACCAAAATATTTATGATTATATATAGTTTGTATATATATATTCATTTGTGAAAATAATACAGATCCAACTATATTATGTGTAATAGATACAAATATACCAGCTATTTTTGTTGGATATAATGCGATAAAATGACATATTAATCCTATTATATTAAAATATATTATTATTGTTAATGGTTGTATATAATTATATAAAAATCCTATTATTAATGTTAATATAAAACTAAACATAGTTAAATATTCATTTAATATTAAATTATCTTTATATATTCCATACATTGTTGTATATAACAAATGTATAAACATAAAACTTAATAAATTCATTACAAAATATATACATATTATTATATATCTCATCTCTATTAATAATCTTATAAATTCATTCTTATCCCAATATTCTTTAATATTATTATTCTTCTCTATATCTTCATCTTTAATATCATTACCCAATATTTCTAATTCTAATGGGGTTGTTGGGTGATTAGAATTGATAGAATTTTTGTTATTATTATTAGATGATGATGTTATATTAAAATTATTAGATATATATTTAGGAAATATAATAGAACCTATAATAAAACATGGTATATGTGTAGATAATAATGAAATAAAAGTAGTAATATAAGGATTAAAATTAAAATAACCTATACAACGTTCTAATAACATAATATAAATACTACAAGTAGTAACACCAATACCCATAATAGTAGTAGATAATTCTTTATAATAATTTGTATGTAAATATAAAGTTAATGTAGGATATACTAAAGCATTCCTAGATATACCTAATAATATAACACTTAATATAATAAAATAATTATTAATATTTGGTATACTAAATATTAACCATGATATAATACGTAATATAATACCAATTATAAATGTCAATTTAGGTCCAAATTTATCCATAAATATACCAAATAATAAACCAGCAGAAAATGAAAATATATTACATATAGTACCTAATCTAGCTATCATATAACCCTGCTTTATACATCTAAATTCATTTGTAGATGGACCTATACGTTCCTCTATACTACATTCACTACTATAAACATCTATACGACATAAATACTTCTCAGTAGATGTCCAATTACCAAAATATGGTCCAACAAATAGTAATAATATATAATATATTACTAATCTTAACCAAAATTTATAATTCTCATATTTATAAAATCTACCACCATCAATATCCATCACCATCTTAGCATCCATCAAATTATCATAATTTAAACAATTTATCCATTATTTTCAACCATATTTATATTAAAATTATTCATTTTTATATATATTCCATAAAATATCCAAATAACATCACTTACTCCAGATATAGTGGGTAATAAATGTTACACATTACCGAGGTGCTAATCAAAATCTCATATAATAAAAACAAAATTAAATCACCTTCTACAAAATTATAATCTATATAAACATAATAAACTAATTGAATTAAATATTATCATCAAATAATTATTATAAACCTCTTGACAAAATATTCACGAAGACAACATTGAAAATAACACACCATCCCAACATCAATTATTATTCCATCATTAGTCTTCCACTACACTCGAGGTCCTCTACTACCTTCTATTCTACTAGCCGTTCCACCTGATGTTACAACTACTGTTCCCATTGCATGGAGCTCTTCTAATTTGTTATCCCTGAAGGGTGGAGCCACTCCCGGAGATCGTGGCGATGTCTACCCCTAAGAACAGGAAATTATACCCGGAGGAACAAAGAATATTAACCCGGAGGAACAGGAATGTAATGTTGATGGACCTCAAGTTGAACCCGCAGCTGATCTCAGGGAAGCGGAGGGACAACTAAATAGAAGAGGCTCCACGCCTAGTGGGAAGACCTCGGGTGGACACGAGTGGAAAGAGAAGGTGGTGGAGAAGATAGAGGATTGGACCTCAGGTGGAATATCTTGTATTGACTGATGTTAATTATATCTAGGATGATATGAAATGTGTATATAATCACAAGATTATTTTTTAACTTGTTGTTTAAATGTGTTTAGAGTATGTTTGATTTGTGTATTAAACATGAGATAGAAGAAAATGATTAAGAAAATGATTCTAACAATGAGTAGATAAATATAGATATTGACGATTGAATTGAAATCTATTTCAGGTTTGATTATGAAGAGGTTAATTAAAATACTGATACCTCCTATTGTATTAATAAATCCTATAACACTTCCATAATAAATTTTATTAAATTTATCTTCTAGATAGATATATACTTGTGTATTATATACACTATATGTTATATTCATAAACAATGAAAATATAATACCAGCTAATGTAGTATTATAAAATGCTGATACATTTGCTACTATACCAAAAAATGATAATATTATTAATACAGATAATGGTGATAATATTTTATATACAAATGTAAAAATAATACAAATAACAAATGATAATGGTGTTAAATATTCATTTAATGTTAATAACATACTATTATCTACATATACTATATTAAATGCTTGCTGAAAATATGTTAATCCTACTACATTATATGCATAATATAAACATGATACAATTATTTCAAATTTTTTAAGATTACAAATAAATCCACTAAATGTCCATTCATCCTCTAATGTTAATTTATTTGTCATACCACTTTGAGATATTGTAAATTGCCTTGGAGTATCACTTACCATTTCAGCAGATGATGTCTCATCATAAACACCAACCACTCCATATTTAACATGATTATATTCATCCAAAGATAATACTTCAGATAAAGTCCTTTCTTTCCACTCGTGTCCACCCGAGGTCGTCTTGCAGACAGCCTCTCCACTTGAGGTTACATTCCTGCCGTCAGCTCTTCCTTTTACTTCCCCCTCAAGCTCCCGTAGATCGCTCTCGGGTTTTCCACCTGAGGTTACATCACTAACTTTCTGTTCTTCCGGGTTGACATTCTTTGTTCCTCCGGGTAGATTTCCTGTTCTTAGGGGATGATTATCTTCGTTCTTCCGGGTTAAAATCTTCTGTTCCTCCTCATTACCTTCGCCACGATCTCTGGGAGTGGCATCACCCTTTAGGGATAGGTAATTGGAAGAAGCCTCCACGGCGAGTGGAACAGTGGTTGTAATATCGAGTGGAGATCCATCTGCAAGACCTACGGTGGAGCGCCTAGTGGAAGGGGAGTTGGGTTGTACCTCGGTGGAGGCGAGTGGTGAGGATAGCGATTGTATTTCATGTGGAGATTTTACAGGTTGAATATTATCTTCTTTGATATCGATTTCGATATGTTCATAATTGTCATTGATGAGATCATCTATATTACCATTTTTTAGATCATCGGAGAGTTTATTGGGGTAGAAAATTAAAGAAATAAAAAAACATGGTAATAAACAAGAGATAACAAAATAAATAGATAATCTCTTGTGACCAATATCAGTATTTAGTAAAATTTGTTCTAATATTTTAATAACAAAACATGTGAATGAACTACTCATAGCAACAATAATAGTTGTTTGATATTTATATTTCCTATTATATTGTTCAATAGTTAAAGCAGGAAATAAGGTAGAATTAGTACAAACACCCATTAAAATGAATGCTAGTTTAATTAATACATCATAAGATGAAAATAAACCTAATAATAACCATGATATAACAGCTAATATAACACCCATACATGATACTATCCTAGGACCTAATCTATCCATACATATACCTATAATAACACTTGATAAATATTCAGGTAGTCTACCATAAGGTAATAATTGACTTATCCATAATTGCTGCTTATTACATCTAGGCTTATCTGTAGGTTTTACTACATCAACTACATTTATACCCTCTTCTTTACATAAATCTGAATAACAATCACTCAAATATAAATATTTTTCCGTAGACGTCCAGTTATCAAAATATGGACCCGCAATAGTAGCCACCAAAAAATACAAAAATAGACGCAACACCCAATGTACCTTCATTTTATTATACAAATTATACTATATTATTATACATTTATGTAAAGAATCATTTTAATGCCTACATTCATTAATTCTCCACAACAGCATCGCGTGACCACACATACACATCGGGAAGGACATCATTACTCAATCGAATATTTAACGAAATCATACCATCCAAATACTAATCTAGAATTTTCGTTTTTTACAGTTCCACTTGAGGTCCAATCCTCTATCTTCTTCACCGCCTTCTCCTTCCACTCGCCGTGGAGGCTTCTTCTAATTACCCATCTCTAAAGAGTAGAGCCACTCCCAGAGATCGTATCATTTAACCCGGAAGAATGAATAAATATTCAACCCCTAAGAACAGGAATTCTACCCGGAGGAACAGACCTCCACCCGAGGTCGTCTTGCAGACAGCTCTTCTATTTACCTCCCCCTCCGCTTCCCTGAGATCAGCTGCGGGTTCCACCTGAGGTTACATCCATTACAACTTCATCATCGCCACGATCTCCGGGAGTGGCATTACCGTTTACGGATAGGTAATTGGAAGAGGCCTCCACGGCGAGTGGAAGATAAGGTTGTAACTTCAGGTGGAGAGGCTCTATGCAATGGGAAAGAGAGTTGGATTGGACCTCAGGTGGACCTAGACCTAACGGTTGTCGGATGGACTTCGAGTGGAGTTGCAAGTGAATGTGATATTGTATAACATTCGATGTATGTCATTTTGTATTATCCTCCCATAGTACGAGTTCATTGCTATTGGGTAGTTTCCATATTTTGATTGTACCATCGGATCCTCCTGTTATTAGTGTATCATCATTGATTAATTTCAAGACATGAATTTGCTACATTTTGATGATGTATTGGAATGAATAATAAAAATATACCTCATTTTTATGAGCTATCCATGAATATAACATTTTTCCTGTACATTTACACCAAATTGCTACACATTCCTATAAGATTTATAAATTATTAAATAATAAATTTATACTAACGTCATAAGATGCGATAATTTGTTTAAGTTTATTACTTGTAACGAGATTATAAACATTGATATTAGAAAAAATGCTATTTGTATTATTTATTGAGAATTGTGCACTTCTAATTGTAGAAGGTATATTTATAATTTTATTATTACCATTTATACATGATAATTCTATATTTTCATTATCATTGATATGTGATGATGTTATATTCTTATCATCATTGATACGCATCAATTTATTATTATCATTATCAAAATTTCTCCTTGTTATTAAATGACGTGAAGTATAATTAACATCTTGATTATCTAGATTCCTTTTGGTTAATAAATGACATGATATACAATTTCCATGTAATATAAATATATTTTTAGATTGTATAATTATATTCCTTATAGTACAAGGATATTGTATTGGTATACATGTTATATAAATTGGTGGATTATTATTCATATTATATACATATAAATTATTATTATTAGTACCAATCAACATAATTTCATCATTTATTATATTTGAAACCATTAATTTATCACCATTTAATCTCTTGGTCAATTTACCACCACTTATAATATTATTATTATTACAATCTATACAACGTATACTACTATCATATCCAGATGTATATAAACGTCCATTACTTAATGTTATAGATAATATAGCACCATCATGTAATGCAATTTCATCTATATATTCTAAAGTATACTCATCAATATTCAATTTAAAACGTTGTAATATACCATTACCCATTCCAACATATACTATATTTAAATCTATATTATATGCTAGACATCTAATCTTAACAATAAAATTCTCTTCATACTTTATTATAAAATCATCATCTATTACCTCTAATGAATACAAAATTTTCTTTCTTCAGACATACCATATATACGTATACAACCAATAACATCCGGCTCTATAATAGACCATAGTCTACCTAATTTACTTAATACAGTCTTCTCCTACAAAATTAGTCAATTATTATAATACATTACATCACCTCATAAGATACAATAAATAATGAACATGATTCAATATAAATCAAATCTGATACAGCCAACGAATATTCATCTGTACCACGCAGATATTCAGACTATAGTTTAAAAATATATCATCACCTCAATATACCTCTATAGGCTTAGGTATATAATCCAGATGTTGTACAAGATCAACAAATGTCAATAAATGTGTAGTATTTCTAGTATCCGGACGTTTAAATAGTTCCTAAATATATAAGATAATTTAAATAAACATAACTTACCCTCAAAAATTCATCAAGTATATCAACAGTATTCTGGACATTGTCTAGTATGGAATATTCAGAATAATAATCAATCTCTGGTAATAATGGTACATCATTTATATTATTTAGAATAAACAAATGCTGTAATTCTTCAAAATCATTATACGTTTTATACTCTAAATGTAATTTTATACTTACACATCTATACTTACTTGTCCAATGCCTATCCTTATATCGCATGTGTATTGCATAATGAAATTGATCCACCGTACTACATTTTACCTTCACCGATAATGAACTCAAATCCATTTTTTACATTTTCAATATATTCAAGGAATCATCCGCCAACACCATAACCCATATAGTAATTATATAGTACACGGATGATCCACATATCTCCTGTGACATATATAGAATTTATCTATATTTAGTTTATAAAGATAAATTTTATTATATATCAATAATGTAACTTAGAATGATTTGAATTATAGTGGATTGTTAATACATAGTCGTCGGTTAATGAATACGTTTCATGAATAATTGACGACACTTTTGACGCGCGTCAATAATCGCAGGGAATTATAAAAATGGATGAGGATGATGATATTGAAGTTGAAACGAATATATGGAGGAACGATATTCGTCCATTGAAAGAAGGTATTGTTATTTATAAACCTCAATAATTATTAATATATAGACGAAGTACTAGAAGTATCACCAGGATGTTATGAAATGCTATATAAAATTACGTTGGATTGGTCATGTCTATCGTTTGATATTATTAAAGATAATTTAGGTGGATGTAGAATAGAATATCCACACGAATGTTACGTAGTAGCTGGTACACAACCAAGTACAAAACCAGATGATGAATCACTCATACATGTCATGAAATGGTCAAATCTAATGGAAAACGGTGGTGAAGAAGAAGAGGAAGAAGATGAAGATGGAAGCATCGATGATGTTGAATTCAAATTCAATAGCATTAAACATAATGGCCTTATCAACTCTGTTAAAATATGCCCACAAAGCACAAGACTAATATGCACAATGTCAGCCACATCCAATGTCTACATCTGGGATATCAACGATGAATATAATAATCTAATCAATGGTTAGTGATCCAATAACATCAAAGGTTATCCAGTCTATCGTTCTATTCCACGCATTTCATTGTCTTGCAGACAGCTCTCCACCTGAGGTTACATTCCTGCCGTCAGCTCTTCTATTTACTTCCCCCTCCGCTTCCCTGAGATCAGCTACGGGTTTTCCACTTGAGGTCTGTTCTTCGGGGCTGAAATTTTCACGTTTTTCCGGGTATAACTTCCTGTTCTTCCGGGTAGACATATTTTCGTTCCTCCGGGTAGAATTTTTCTGTTCTTAGGGGTAGACATCGCCACGATCTATGGGAGTGGCTATACTCTTTAGAGATAGGTAATTAGGAGAGCTCTCTGCAAGAGGAAGAGAGTTGGATTGGACATCAGTTGGAATTTACAATTACTGTTACATTTTGTTTAATATTAATTTTATAGGTTCATCTGGTAATACATCATGTAGGGCTCCATTATTTATAAATAGTAGGCATGATGTAGAGGGTTATGCAGTATCATGGAATCCTTATACATTGGGTATATTAGTATCTGGTGATTGTAATGGTGAGATATATTTATGGTCTCCTATCCATGGTGGATGGGAATTGAATAGATTTTATAAGACAAATGCTTCGATTGAAGATGTTAAATGGCAAGATTCAAATATATTTTCATCATCATCAACTGATGGTATAATAAGGTTTATTTGAAAATTAAATTATTTTATATAATAATTTATTTTATAGATTATTTGATCTTAGATGTAAAGGTGTAACATGTGAATTCAAAGTATCTAATGTTGATGTAAATTCATTATCATGGAATCCTATAGAAAAAAATATTTTATTATGTGGTGATGATGAAGGAATAGGGAAAATATATGATATTAGACATGTAGATAATAATTTAGCAGAAATAACATGGCATAATAATTCTATTATATCATTAGATTGGCATCCAAATGAATCATCAGTATTAGCATTATGTTCTAGAGATGATTCAATTTCTATATGGGATACATCAATTGAAGCACAAGATATTACAAATAATCCAAATATACCACAACAATTAATGTTCCTACATATGGGACAAACAGATATCACACAAGTCATGTTCCATCAACAAATACCAGGAGTTATCATCTCTACCGCACTAGACGGACTCAACGTCTTCAAACCTATCAATATCTAAAATATACATACATATTATATATTATCGCAATCATGCTAAACATGGATTCCACCTCAAGTACAACCCCTGTCTTCTACTCCTCCTTTCGTTCCACCTGAGGTCCGTCTTTTCCATTGCATGGAGCTCTTCTATTTATCTATCTCTAAAGAGTATAGCCACTCCCGGAGATCGTGGCAGAGGTGTAGTCATTGGACCTCAAGTGGAAGTGAAACCCGCAGCTGATCTACGTGAAGCGAAGGGAGAGGTAAATAAAGGAGCTGTCTGCAAGACGACCTTAGGTGGACTAACAACATATTACTAATTATATTAGAGTATGTATAAAATTTTATATTATATTAGACCAGTGTTTGCAATTATTGCAATTATAGATATTACAGTGTGATACCATATACCTGTTGAAGAGTGTATGCAACAGCGGCTTCATCATTAGTTAAGTTCACATAATATTTAGCCTCTCCTTTAACGAAATCATCTGCATTATCAACGGCAAATGATAAGTTTGAAAATTTCATAATCTCGATATCATTTTCACCATCTCCAATAAACGCACATGATGGTGGATCTTCTCCAAAGTGTTCCATTAATATCTTTAAACCTTCTGTTTTACTACAACCTGCTGGTAAGTAATCATAAATACCATTTGGATACGGTTTCACAATAAAATCTTCACCATTCTTCAATCCCGGTATATCAATGTTCGTTAAATCCTCATTGGAGTAAATGGTCACAGTTATAATAGATTCTTTCAACAAATCCTCATAACTTATCAGTACAGGTTTTGGATAATTATCCTCTTGACATATCTTTTCTAACTCATCTACTAATTCTACACATTTTAACGAGGCTGAAAGTGAGTAGAAAATTGTTGATGATAATAGTCCCTTCTCCTTTAAATAATTATAAAATGATCTCAATACATCAACAGTAAATACATTTGAATGAATTACACTTCCATCGTTACCATACACTACATATCCATTGACATATATACCGGGGTAACCGTTGTAACCAGTTTCCTTCTCAAGATTATCAAATAAATATAAAGCTGAATGATATGTACGTCCTGAATGTCGTAGATTAATATGATCATTCAACATACCAGTACAGAAGAATGGTGTATAACCAAGTTTAATTACTTCTTTTAATGCCTTTATATTTTTATTCATGGCTTCTTCATTATTTGTATAGAATGTACCATCTAAATCTAGTGCAAAGTATTTGGGAGGATTCTGTGGTTTAATGAATTCATCTCTAGTACTAGTGCTCACAATTCGTACATCTGCTTCCACATCTTTACTATCATTTAAATCTGTACGTCCACATTCAATAGTATAAAACAAATGCGATATAATAAAGTATACTATTAGCTTCATCATCTATCGAGGATGTAGAAGCGACAATGTAATTAGAATATTCCTTCTAGTGATGTCATCGGTACTAATGAAACATCTGTTATTTAAAATAAATAAACAAATGATAAATACAATAGTTACAAAAATACATCTTCTAATTTAAATTAAAATATTAATAAATTATTGATATTTATAATTAAATAAATTTTATATCTGATGTGTATGTTTCACCTGCACTCTACTTACTACCGATTGGTCTAGGAAATATCCACCTTTTTTTCTTCACTATGAATTCCACCGAGGTACTTTCACTCCTTCACCTTTCCTTCCACTCGAGGTCCTGCCGTCAGCTCTTCTGATTACTTCCCCGTAAACGGTATACCCACTCCCAGAGATCGTGGCAGAAGTGTAGTGATTTGACCTCAAGTGGAATACCTGGAAGCGATCTACGGGAGCTGGAAGGGGAAATAAATGGAAGAGCTCCATGAATGGAAAAGATGGACCTCAGGTGGAGAGCTGTCCGCAAGACGAAGGAGAGGTTGGAAAAGAAATGTGGACCAGACAACACATTACTAATTATATTCGAGTATGTATAAAATTTTAAACTACATTAGACAAGTGACTGCAATTTTTAGCAAGATATTTTACGGAGTGATTCCATAAACCTGTTGTAAAGTGTATGCAACAGCTGCTTCATAGTTTGACAATTTAACAACATATTTAGCTTCTTCTTTAACATATTCATTTGCGTTATTCACAGCAAATGATAAGTTTGATAGTCTCATTGCTTCAACATCATTTTCACCATCTCCAATATAACCACATGATGACGGTTCTTCACCCAGATGTTCCATGAGCACTTTTAAACCTTCAGCTTTATTACTGCCAGGAGGTGTAATTTCATATTTGTTATTGGATGCTTTTACAATATTGTAATCTATACCTATGGTTAAACCTGTTATACTCATATTCTTCAAATCATCACGAGTATATACTACGAATATTACAATATTTTCCTTCAATAATTTTTCTTCTGTTATTAATTCGACCGGTGCACGTCTGGTAGATTTGAATTTTTCCTCCAACTCATTTGTTAATTTCGTACATTTCAATGATCTCGAAGATGAAAAGAAGACCGTTGATGATAACAATCCCTTCTCCTTCAAATAGTCATAAATTATCTTCAATGTCTCTTCCTTAAATTGAATTGATCTAATTATCCTCCCATCTTTATCATAAACTACAGAACCACAAGCATAAACACCAGGATAACCATTATAGCCAGATCTTTCCTTGAGATTATTTAACAAATATAAAGCTGAATAATATGTACGTCCTGAATGATGTCGTAGATTGATATGATCCTTCAACATACCAGTACAGAAGAATGGTGTATAACCAAGTTTAATGAGTCCTTGAAGTGCCCTCAGATTTTTATTCATAGCTTCCTCATTATCTGTATAAAAGGTACCATTTAAATCCATACCGAAATATTTTGGTGGATTCTGTGGTTTAATGAATTCATCTCCAGTACTAGTGCTTACAATTTTTATAACATTAGCCTCCACATCTTTACTATCATTTAAATCTGTACGTCCACATTCAATAGTATAAAACAAATGCGATATAATAAAGTATACTATCAGCTTCATCATCTATCGAGGATGTAGAAGCGACAATGTAATTAGAATACAATACATACTATTATAATCATTAACAAAGATCATAAATTTATCAACTATTCACTTCGGTTAATGGGGATGGATATTACTATAAATTTAAATATTTATTATTACTATAAGACATTATTAACATTTTAAAACACTATAATATCATTAAACTATACTTTGTACTAAGAAATAATAAATGAAATATTTTATCAAATTTACTACGATGAAGGACCGAACTAAATGAAACACTTCTATCCCATAAATTATTATAATATATATTCTTTCCACCTGAAATCCACATTTCTTTTCCAACCTCTCCTTCGTCTTGCAGACAGCTCCTCCACTTGAGGTTAAA